>JTDE01004569.1:30037-56158 GCA_014338405.1 Paragonimus skrjabini miyazakii | reverse complement strand
GATGTTGTATGTTTGAATGTAGACGTAGCTATTTTTTAGTGGTTAGGTCCCCCTTCCCTTTTTTCCTTCTCTCTTCCTATACAGGGTTTGCTTTTTCTTCTTCGTGGTTGTGTGGCAGTTAAGCATCTATGATGATGATGATGATGATGATGATGATGATGATGATGATGATGATGATGATGATGATGATGATGATGATGATGATGATGATGATGAACTTGCCTTTCCAAAGGCGGATGATTCAGGCGAAATCTGGTGTGTGTAGTGTCTAGGTTGGTGAACTATTGATGAACGTGTATGAAGTACGCACATCCGTACAACGACATGCAAACATCAAAAAGCGTGCCAATTAATCGAGTACAGTCAAAAGGATTATTGAAATACAGGTAATTGCTCCTTCTTTAATAGTTCTTAAACAATGTAAACGTATTTCCAGCTGACCTGGTGTTTCTCTTATTGATGAGTAGTCAGGGTGGATAACTTCAAACTAACTGAGGGATCTTGATCGCGGGTTTATCAGTTAGACCTAACAGAGCCGTTACGTCACTCGTTGGTTAAATCAGACAATCCGGGCACTCTCGCAAGCGTTTGCAACCGGGATTTTAAACATCATATTTCGGTCATTTGCAGTGTGAAGCCGATGAACTGATGGTCGGCACACATCTCATAACCACGAGTGCAGGTTTACACACTCCGGTCCAGACAACGATACGTGCCTTAAACGGCAGACGGAAATAGAGTTCACTACTCCTCTCGTTCCAAATGTGGTAGCCGAAAATTTTTCCTCGATACGAACGCTGCGATGAAATATATTATCGTAATCTTCAAAATCTCCGACTACACATGAGTAATTTTTCATCGTTATTGCTCACTTATGGCGGATCTGGCTGTCCATCAGTCGCCGTTGATCAGACTACTCCGATAGATACACTATCCATCACGCCGCTGTTTGATAACAAATGCACACCGTCGTTTTATTGGTAACTGTATCGCTTTAAAAATCTTGACTATAGCATGTGACTCAAGTGTTCTTAGTTAATAGAAAGAATTGTGTAAACCTTATAATAACTGGCGTGTCTTCTCTTGATATGTATAGCACAGACCCGCGTTTATTTTTTGCTGACCTTGTTTATGATGAAAGTCAACCTGTCTGTACTGCAAAACACCTGAACAATCTGTTTGTATTGTCAATAGGCGCGTGCTTGTGTCCCAGCCTTATAACGCTGTTCTTGATGTTCCTTTCTGATGAATTTCGCGAGAATCCGTTGCAGATGTTAGACTTGTTTTTTGAGTACAGTATTTGTGATCGGTCACTACGAATGTTGTCTACTTCCAACGACACTGTTCAAGTATCTTTGACCTATTACATTCTTTTTTGCTGTGTGGTAGACAACTTTCTTAAGAAAGTACTCGGAGGTTCAAAAGATCCAATTGTGGCTTTCATTTTTGATAACTGATAGTCGGAAATATGGACGCCGTTTTTTAGCTCTTCTCCAAATAATGTTGAGGGGTTTAAATGATATGCATGAATTTCTATGGTATGGTATTGCTGCTTGATTCTCTGGAATGGGAATCTACGCCAACTGTCGCGGACAAGCTGTTTCATTTTGTGACCGCAAAAGACACGACTTGGAAGGATTTTTATTTCACGGAATCCATTACAAGTTACGTGAAAACACAGAGCAACGGACGCATACTCTATTTTGCATGGGTGACTTGTATCCGCATCCGTTAAGCAGAATTGCATCACCACTCGGCTTGGTGACACGTTACGCATAGCGCATATACACGTCTTCACTAGTCGTTTCTGGTCCTTCGTCTTTGCGTCGATATCCGCTCTTAGTTCCCGCGCGCACCGGTCGTGCTATACTACTCACAAACGAGGCTGCATGTTATACATCAATCTATCTGCGTGACGTTATCCTATCTTTCAACTTTGTTCAGAACGTGTCCATGATGATAGCTAAGGCATATTTTACGTTTGCTAGCTGGGTCCCAAAGATGCCCGGTTATCCTTTGAGAAAAAGGTTTACAAAATGTGACCAATTTTGTTCTGCAGTTCTGTTACATGTTGACTTCGAGGAAGATGAGTGTAAACACTCGCTTTTCCACAACAGTTATTTCTCTATGAATAGCTGAGCTAACAACAACGTAATTCACACAGATGTAATCAGCATTCCGTTCGCGTGAGCTCGTTAAGAGCCAAGCATATCCAGAAGTATGACGATGTCGTGGCCACTGTCTGTGAATGTCTTGAATAATCTGTTATGTAAGGTTAGGAATCATCTATCATTGGGACTGCACGACTGTTTACTTTACTATTTGGAAACGCTGTGGGATGTGGCAGTGTACTAGTCAGTGATATGTGGTTGTATATGTGAAAATGCTAACCACCTCTTGTGTCACTGTCGTCGACAATCCGAACCGTACCATCCATGGATGCGATTCATAGTCAAAATACGTGTGTGCATGACGTTCTTCTTTTTTAAGGAGGTAGATAGCCGCCGAGTGCCATACGGAACAGGGAATTGTTCAAGCACAAACCAATCACCGTTCAGTTAGAAGAGAGCCTGTTACGTGGTTAACATTGCGTTTCATTTCCAAGGGTTTCTTATTTCCAGCACAAAGCTGTTGAATATATATTAACTAATTAACTCTGACTCCATTAAGATAAACGACGCACAATTCGTAACTGAGTCAGAAGCCGCCTTTTTGTACACTAGAATGTTTAACGTTTGACCAGTAAGCACAACGTATGCTAGCACGCTTAAGAAAATGACTTGCTTATTTAGTTTCTTGTTGAGTTGTAACCGACTTCCTCCAGCCTACTCGAAGCATTTGTATGACTTTGAACACCGTGCCTTGTATGGCCGTAGAATTAAATTTTAGCAGGTTTGTAGTTTCAACAACCACCTTCCCCACCACTTTCGGTAGCCGCTGAACATCGAATATGATGGGTTGACCTACAAAAAGTGGTTTCTAAACATGTATTCAACCTAGTGTTTTGTAATAAATGTTGTGCATCTTTAATGTCAGAGCAGTCTTCACGTATGACGGACCGCACACCCTTGAGTGTACATAATTAGCAAACCACCCAGTCGTACATTCTTATTGTTGAGCATAATTTCCTTGTTCATACTAAGTCTCCCTGAAGATTGCTTAAGATGACCCACTAATGTCAAGTGGTTTGGATCTGGTACGAAAATGGCGTTTGATTGGAACTCACATTGCTTTTTGAAATACGTTCACCACCTGAGTACTCATTCGCCGAGTAAATAGAGCATCTGTTATCTAAATTGAATATCACCCACATCAGATTATAGTTTTCACATGCAGATGGATTTTCCGTTCGAATGGTTGAGCGTTCATATGTGGTGATTTGGTTGTGTCTAATATGTGGTCTGTGGCACACTGGTGAACACGGTTGCCTCTTGAAAGCGTGATCGCTGTTCAGCTCGACACTGGCAAGGGTATGCATTTTAACAGGTTCTAGCAAGAGCAAAACTCAAGTCCAATACTTCTATTTGAGAAAGGCTGGCTGAAAGGTCTACATAAGTGCGAAATCCGTGACGTTCAGTTTGAACCTACCAATGTGTACCTATCGGTACTTTTCAGTTACTGCACCTTTGATGACAATCACTGTTTGGTCCAGTCACAATTTCACTTGATTCATTACAATTCCGTAGAGGTCAGTTTACGGACCACCAAAGACAAAAATTTGACAATCGTTTGGAACGTGGATTTATGAATACCTATTTCGCCACAGGAAATGTTAGTGATTCAAGGATCTCATAGAAATTCTGATAATGCGAGATGCTGATAATGCAGTCCATACGTGGGCTACTGTCTGGTCGGCAGCAAGACTTGTTTGATCTTTCTGGATCATGCCTTCAGTGGCTTTGGCTACAAGTACTTATTTCATAAATTTCCATCCAAAGTGACCATATTTTTCAAGAAGATAATGCCCTGACAAACGGATACATCTCTGTATGGAAGCTTAAGTCGTTTTACTGTGAGAACACAGCCATTTTCACTGAAGATTCACACTCACTGCGTGGCCCATTTTTGTCCATTTCAAAACATGATGTCCGGTTGGACAATGAGGTAAACGATATCGTGATATGTTTATTTTAATCCAAGAGCGAATGATATTCATCGTAGATCCCTCATACAATCGACGGTAATGGGCAAGTGCATACAAACAAAAGTCCATTGAATCGAGAGCGAAAGCCATGCCATTTCTCGCCAGATCCGAGCCGGTTAATTATTGATGCTAACTCAGCCTGAATGGTTGTTTCGCCCACGAGTATGTATGTATGACTTGAGTGCTTTTAATCACCCCGTCCGTTTACTTCTTTTGTATGGAAAGTAAGTTCTTTGGGCATTTTTTACCGAACCAACTGAACCTCGCTATTTAAGTTGACGGTCTATCATTAGACTATCGCCCTTCGGCAAGCGACAGTTAAATTTGTCCACCCGTTAAACACGCTTATCTTTAGATCATGCTAAATCTTCATTTTCTTTCCTCCTTTAGGTTGAAAGAATTCAGCCGAGTTTTTACGCTGCCAATCAATTGTATCTCGCAAAGTGTTATATTAGTCAATCAGACTACAGAGGGGCAGCCATATGGCTACACAAAGCCAAACAACTATTGGATCAAACTCGAACTCCGCCACCTCATTTGGACACCAGTGAAGTACAAACAGAGATCTTATCGCTAGTAGCCAAGTATTCTGGTTACTTTTAACAAACAGTGCCAACAAAGATCACTTTTTGTTGCATAGCTCTATTTATATTTTCAGATACTTGTATTTAATTTCCATCAGAATATAACAGCTGTAACATCTTTATCGAATTAGAGACGTTTTTGAGTCAGGTGTACACTGCTACGTTTGACTGTATTTTTACGGTCAGCTCGACGAAAGCGAGAATACAACACGATAGAATTAATTTGATAATCGCTTACGGCACGAAAGGATTAAAATCGAATCAGATATTTAATACTGTAGGTTTAATCGCTACTTCGCTTAGGATGAATCAGTGGATGAAAGAGTGTTATACGGGCATGTGATGTGTAAACCGTCGCCAATACGAAACGTTTATCGGCTTCCAGAGTAAATCACACGTCGATGGGCCCTTCGGGATAAGGCACTAGATTCGAGTTGATGGCAGTAAGCTAGAATGTAAAATACGAACACGTGAGTCCAGGATAGTCTTTCTAGAAGCCAGTACTGAGTTAAGCCCGCAAAGCTGAAATGCGCTCGCTCGTTTTTAATTGGCTATGACCACCACGCATCTTAAAAGTCTCACCTGACTGACATTATCCCGTAAAGCACAGATATATCCCGTACGTAATTAAAGTCACGACTCAGTAACTATGGCTCCTAAAACGCCTGTGACAACAATTAAGTGAAGCGGCAGTGACGCTGACCATCTGTGCCATAAAGTTGGTAAGCCGGGAAAGATGTTTAATGATGGCCTGATCGCGTGACTGAATGCATTTGCTAGGATTGATCCGTGAACGGATGTGAACATCATGTGATATCTGCAAGTCAGACATCCGAGGAGAAGATACAGTTGTTATGGCATTTGTACGAATCCAACGTAAATTATGAGGAGATACCCAGGCGTTTTCACTATAGGTAAACACGTCAAAATCGACGGTTCAAGAAACTTGATCTGATTAATAAAACAGGTTCCATCAATTACGTAAAAAGTGGCACAACTTAAACCGAAAGCAGCCTGCGCTTTTCGAAAAATACAGATTCGGGATATGATGTGAGCGCATGTTCGCCCAGACCAAGCATGTGCAGTTGTCATAACCAATTTTCACACGTACTTGACGCACGCTTTTTTATACAATGAATGGTCGATCAACTGCTTGCAACGCTTCCGATGCGGCATCCGCGCAAAACTACATATTTCGACTGCCTGGGCCGTGTAGGACTTTACTAGCACATTTACTGGTATCAACTGCATATAACAGTCCTGCGTACTCTGCCTTCAGTAAAAGATACTTTGCTGAATATTAATTTGCATAAACCAGTTTTCTTATGATCAGGTGGAATAGATCATGTCTACTGTGGGGCTTGAAGAGCTGTACCTGAGTGTACAGCCAAAGCTCTATGCTGTGCCTCAAATCCTAATTCTATGGTTAACGGCATCTGAAATGGATTAACCTATCACGGTGACTGAAGCCAAAGGATGCTTTCGCTTACCCATTACCAAGAGCGATTTGCGCTGTACCACTTGTGGTCTTACTCACATACCACATATCCAGTGTGAAGTCGAAGGAGCAAGACGGAGAGGGGTTTGCGTGAAGCCTTCCTGCCTAGCCGGCCAATCCTGGTTAGCCTAACCCTATACTGTAATGATGACGGGAGGTGCAACGTAGGTCTTATTGTTGTATGACAGGCAGTTTCGTTGTAAGCAATATACTGATCACAAGTAGTATGTTACCCACAGGCGGCATTCAGGAACAAAAGGACAAACCCCAAACACCAGGAAGTCGATGGACAGGAAGAGACTATCGGAATAGTGTGTACGCGCTATGGCAGGAGTTCCACCAAGGCGAATGACAACGTACTGTCACCCGGTGTATGTGAATGCATGTCTGACATGCAAATGAGTGTACGCGTTTGTGGTTTGATTTTTGACATGACTTATACGGCAGTTTGCGCAATAAACGAATTCACAGGCCACTTGTCTTTTGCGGTCACAACGTTATAACAGGCCAAGCAGCCCGCAACGGCTGTCGGATGCAGTCGACAAACATCGCGTGAAGTTCTCGCGAGACAGATAGCAGTTTAATCAGTTGGTAGACAGAGAACAAACCTATAAATTGGTTGCGTGGTTGACATAACATGACAGAGCTGGGTGGGTTGGTTCATATTACGAGGCAGCCAAAACTGCAGAAGGGTTACCAGGGCGTTTAGCCCATGCATTCTAAATGCTTTTCGATAATTTTATACACCAGTCAGGCTCATTGTGTGATAACAAGAAACAGTATCTGTTTTTAACAGGAAGGCTGACAATAAATACGTGGGTAGATTAACACACTAACAGCACAGAATGTGACAAGGGCACTCAGAGACTTCAGAAGAACCATGGCCTAATCGGGCTGTGTGAATATCCGTTTCCGTGGGCAATCGTCAGTGCATATCGTGTCGGGTGACTGGCTAACAGTGTTTCAGGCGGGTATCTTAGGACATGGGATTACTGAAGTTTTTGGCTTCCATGAACTGCAGTGAAATGGAGTTTATCACATCGACAGGATACGGAGGATGTTGAACATAACCACGTCTGTGGCTTTAATTTAATAAAGAAGCGAGGCGGGCAAGGCAGTTTTCAAGAATGTCACGAAGAATCCTAACCATCGCACCAAATTGGATGTAAAACACGTCCGAGAATTATCAAAACTCAAAGTTTATCTTAAGCGCTTAGTTTAACAAATGTTTCTCACTGCCGTTCAGGCAGCACGGAAACGTCGAGTAGAACAGTGGCATATCGGATTAAGTACATTCACTTATTCGGAGGAATTAAAGACGTTTCTTTTTACGCACCTGACGTAAAGTTGACGAGAGAGAATGGATTGGTGCGCGGCTCATCGAACATTCAAAGAAATATAGAATCAACCTCTAAATACATCTGTCCAAAATATTATAATCTGAGACCAACAGCATCACTAGTAGCAGAGCGACTGATTGCGAAATTCTAGAAAAGTGGCATTGTTATCAACCGACAACACTAGTGCCAAAAACCACTCCTTCAAGGTGTGTGGATGAGCTTACTATCAAAATTCTCCTCCTATTTTCGTCGTTGCTTGCCCAATGCGAACGATCGAACACACATCGATAGTCACGGGTTATACGTTGAGTAGCCAAGTTCGACGGCCGAAAATTAGCGCACTCTTTGCAGTCACCGTGAGTACGTGACACTTCAGAGAGACGCCTGTGTCGCGAGAGATATCCTAGGTTGGCGGAAACTGCCCGAGTCTTGAAGATGCGAGCTTCCATCTCATTTATGATGTTCTCGTGGCTAATGCAACCCTCCAAGTGTAGAAACCTCTCAACAACCTACATAAACTCAATATCTAACACGCAGTCTGCGCAATCACATCGGTTTTCCGGACGCACCTTGTTATTTCGGTCCGCAAAATGTACTCTGAAGTAATTGACAGTAAACGATATAGCGTCAATATTGTCAGTGTTGTTTGGAAGCTGCTAAGCAGCGCTAATTTGTCTTCAGCATGGACGGAATCAGTCGATCTCCTTTCAGATACAACACCCATCTCAGCATTTCGTGAGAGCCACATATAGTTATCCACTATTTTGTCTGATAAAATTAAACAAAAGTGACGAAGTTGAACAGGCTTGACGTCCATTGCCCTCGGCGGCGAGGCTGTTGTATAGTTCACAGTAGACCACAACCTGAGCTGAAGTGAGAATAAAGCGCCGATCGTATGTTCGCGTCATGTTTGACACACGCCTGTTATTTTTAAGCAAATATTACTAGGTGCACCAATTCACTGAACTGAACGTATCATAACAATCGAGAAAAGTGGCAACTAGTTGCCGGCAATACGTGTGGTGTCGCTCGAGAATCTGACGAAAAAGAACAAATGGGGCCAATACGTCATCGTCCAGCTAGAATGTCTGTCCGTTCCCTCCTAGTGTCTGTTTTCCGAGCTGCAGAAAGTCAACAAAGTATGAGGAATGCTGGAACCCTGGCTGGGACGAGTCAAGCTAATTCCTCTATGGTTTTTGTGAGAGTCCCTGACCGCTATTTTGAATATGAGAACTATTATCTACTGACCCTAGCACAAAAGAACTTCCTCAGTTCTCCACTAAATGTCTCGGCCCTTTTTCTAGTGTCAGCAGGAAGCCATCTGGACTTTCAGCTCATTGTGTTTGAAAGCTGAAATTCGGACACGGATCTCAGCTTTCGGACGTGGTTCCAAATTCATCAACCATGGCACCATATTGCAAACTTGCGACGATAGCATGGTGGAAACAAAAAGCATCCTTCATAGTGCTCTACTCTGCGGTTTAACCTTTTCAAACTGTTATGATTAAGTGTGCCGTCTATTTTGTTGATAGTGTAATTCACACATGGACTCCTGGTGTAGTAACCTGGATATAACCTCGGTCTGCCTGCTGTACGATGTGTAACATTCTTCTCAAGATCTTAGTCCACGTTGTGCATAGGATCTTTGTCTACCGTCTGTTTGGTGCATGCAATCGCATTTGTTTGCACGCTCGCGGGCCTATGCGCGCCATTGGCGACGTGTACACTCTCCCAGCTTACTCGCGCGCTCGACGGTCGGATCCTCAACCTCCTTGGCCTCCTTCACATATCGGTGTCATTTAGCGCTGATCGAGACCTATTATAATTATCGTATAATATACGTTCGGCCTTCCGCAATTATCGGTATTTTCATTTCGTTTTTGATATCGTTGCGTATACCAGGGAAAGTGTTAATTTAGTGCACGTACGCACTAAACTGGAGACAATAGCATCGATGAACCTGAAGTATCTGTCAACATTATGTGAATGGAAATCGGCTTTCGTTGCACTAGCCTCATAATCGGCGATCAGAACAGGCCTGAGCTTCGTACGGATATTCTTCTTTGTCAGGAGGAATATTCTATGTGGTATCTAACGACCTTAGGGATTTTTCTATGATCCTATGTTTGGTTGAATAGCTGACTACTGCTCCGCATGCTGTGGTATCTGCTGACTCAATCGCATGTAGGATTCGGATTTAGCATCTGTTTGGACCTTCGAGATCGGCAATTCTGAGCTCGCATTTTAGGCTAGCCTGATATACATACCTTACTGCCCGCCTGCCTGGTAAGCTTCTCGGTAGCCAGCCGGTGATGCCTTGCATAAATGAGATACATGATTCGATAGTGGGAGTCATACATTACATACTGCACATACGAATCAGCATATCAAAAATGGGAGTTATTTTAAATTTATGTATTGTTGTGTCATACCAACATTAGGCACCTCTCATATATGAATTGAATATAGTTTAAGACACCGTTGAATTAATGTCACACCGACATACGAGATATCAAATCTTCCGATATCCATCTTCTGGAGGAATTCGCGTGATGATGGATGTATGAAACGTCTGTTATTAAGCACCGCGGGACATCACGATATTTTAGAGAAAGGGCGGTTCCAGAAACCGAGGGGAGCGCACGTGCTTTGAAATGCTTCTTGAGAACCGGATTTTTCACTCTTCCATTCTGTAAGGATCACAAATTGCGTATCAGCAGTATAAGTATGTTGAGTGTGAGAAGTGAGTTGGCCGTAAACATATGAGGTTCTGGAATGACTGACAGGTTCTTGTTTCTCAGTTTTCGAATTACTAATGTAGCTACAATGTTGTGTTGTCTGTATCCGTTAGAGTGGGTGAAGTGGCATGTCGGACAAACTTTAACGAATATTGTCATCGTTTTCAGCTTTGAGCCGCAACCGGGGACACTACGGCTCGGACTGCTGTTTATCCTCCCACTAGTCCACAAAGAGACGGAGTAGTAAACACGCAAACTGTATACGGAAAAACAATAGCGCTTCAAGAAAGAGAAGAACCAGCAACCTTTCACATACAGGCCAGCCACTGTTTGCGATACACTGCTATGCCAGAAGATGTTTCTATCCAGTGATGCGGATGACTGCGAACTTCTCAACCAGAAACACGTCACCTACCAGACCTACTCAGCGGGAGGGTCCAGGTCGTCACAGTCCGCGGACATGTCATCGCCTGGCCACCTTCAGCAGCCACACTGGACAATGCATGGTACGGTAGACACTTCGATAGCACGTAGAGTGCGTTACTTAACCAGCGTAAACTCTATTTTCACTATCTCTTTTATCTGTAACGTAGATCACAAAATCAGCCCTGTTTGATACTGACTAACTGGCGGATACAACGGTGGTCGAACAACGAGAGTCTGTATGCATCTTCCGCATGAGCTAGCCAGGTCTCCGAACCACAAAGCAAAACTGAGTGTGCACACACAATGGACGTCTGTGATGTCGTAAATGACGAAGACTGGCGGATGTACTGTTCGCTTTCATTATCCTTGTGAACACCTCGTCAGCAGTGGTGTAAGCTGATGAGATGACACTACCCGGGTAGATGAAGCGATCGAAAACCTCAAGCGGTCTGTCTGAAAAGTTAAGGTTAATGCTGATCCAATCTTGCAACAAAACTACATTTTGAAGGTGCGAAGTGCATACCATACAGACTAGCCATATCATTTAACCGATCCAGCTTACTTAATATCACTAATAAGTAGTGTGGCATATTTATGAATTTAGATGAGACCCAACTGTGAAAGTCAGGGCTTCGGCTAGATTCGAACCAGCGACAGAAACACCATGCCTCAATGCGGCAAGCGCTCTACCAGATGAGCTACGAAACCACGCCAGAAGCTCGAAATTTCACATTTGGACTCGGTTACCCACCCGTCCCACTGTCACATGGAATCCACCAAATGATCCAAGGGATCGACTGCTTCGGCTGGATTTCTCAAACAGTTCACGCTGTAATCCACCAACGCGACTGTTGAGCATAGACGGATGGGTAACCGAGTCCAAATGTGAAATTCCCGAGCTCCTGGCGTGGCTTCGTAGCTCAGCTGGTAGAGCGCTTGCAGCGTTGAGGTACGGTGTTTCTGTCGCTGGTTCGAATCCAGCCGAAGCCCTGACTTTTCACAGTTAAGTCTCATCTAAATACTTGATATCAGTCAGCTTACTATCCGGCATAAACTCTGCTCTGAGGCCCTCAGCATCTCCGAGGGATCTTTGCAGAATGTCATTCATCACGTAGTTGAAAAGGAGGGGGGAGATCGGACAGTCTTGCCGAACGCCACTTGAAGCAGAGAACGTTCGAGATAGCTGCTCACAAATACACCGTTTGTACCTGCAGCAAGCATGGAACGACTTCAGCAAATCAACAGACATCGGTGGGGCTCCTCTGTGGTAAACAGTCCTAGAGGACACATCGGCAACCGTGTTAAAAGCAGCTTTTAGGTCCAAAAGCACCACGACCGACGCCTGAAGAAATGAATGCCGATGTTCCGGTGTTTGTCACGAAGTGAAAATACGACCGATACATCCCAGATCGGGAACCTGCCTATTCTTGAATCTAGTCCTTCGTGGGCACCTTGGATGCGACAGAGATAAGGTTAGTGCCTCTATGGTTGTCACAGTATGTCATGGCACCTTTTTTTGAAAATAGGAATGATTGTTGGTAGATAGTCATGAAGAACTGCATTCTTCCATATGGAATGAAGAAGAGCGGTTAATTCAGACAAAAATCTATCATCACCATCTTTGAAAATAACTGGATAAAGAAAGTCCTACCTTGGAATTTTATTATGTCTGAATAAACTGGTTCAAACCAGTTAAACTATTCTTCAGTGTCCGGCCTATCCGTAAAGTCTCCTCGACAAGTTGCAAGTAGGTGCACCACCTTTTCTACACATAGTCTAACTAACAAGTTGTCAACGGCCAGTACGACCGAGAATTACGGAAAACAGTACCCGGCTATTCCATGGTCAAAAAGACCTCCATTTCTATGGATCGTTCGGAGAAGTAGGCTTCACGGTCTTTACATAGACTCTTCAAACGTTTGCGTTTCAGTTCACTGTGGTCCTTGTAATCGGAGCCAGGGGGGACCAATTGATATTTGTTCATAGGTTCACCTGACTCAACAGAAAACCACGCCTGCCGTACTCAGGTGTTCCTTTGGAACATATCACTTCGTAATGACGGTATGACGGTTGAGATTTCTGCCAACTGCCTGTTTGGGAAGTTTAACTGTCAGTGTTGTTTGACAAGCGCTTCGCATGACCTCGTTGCTCAATTTTCAACTGATTACTTTGTGTTTGCAGGCGAATAATCCCTGGGCCAATGTTAGAACAAAGCGCGTACGAACAACTTCATGTTTGAAGTCAAAGTGGTTATTCAAAAATGGACGACAATCATTAATGGAGTGGCGCCACCGACAGCCGATGACGATATGATCAACTTGCGCCCGTGGTTGAGGTACACAGCATGATTTCCACGTGAATTATTGCCGTCGTTTATGTTGCAATGCGTTACTCGATATACAGAGTCCGTGGGATAGGCAAAACTGCAGTACCCGATGGCCACTGGCAGTGCGCCGCGCTCGGACACCACGTATACCACCTGGAGTAAAGTGAACAAATTGTGACCTCATTATACCAGCAGGCAGTGACGTCCTGGGGTTCGGTTTGTTTTAATAGGTCAAAGAGGACATCGTAGAAGGCGTTCTTGACAGTACCTGAGCTATTTTCTGTAGGAGCGTATGCATACATGACAAACAAACAGCGTCTTTCCAGTCTGTGTCGACGGACTTTGACCGAAGTGCCAAGTATGACGGTACAAAGGCGACCATTGGCTAAGATCCAGTTGAGCAAGCGCTGCTCCGCTGAGGAGCTCAGTGCAACCGTCAGCTTGCCCGTGACCGTCGGCTTCATCGTCACTAGAAACCGAACCGCTGATCCATAACGTTACCCAAGGGCGAACGCAATTGAATGACAGCGATAAGATTGTAAATGCGTTTTTTTGAAAACAGCATACATCCGGCTCCAGGCTTGAGAGAGTGCTAGCCAGAGCAGCCTGTTATCCTGTTTATCGGAGGGTGCGGACATTAAGAGCATCAATGTTCGTCAGCTGTTCTGGCTTGAAGAAACGAAAATTGGAAGCAGCGGGAATAAAACGTGAAAATGAGTGGACTGGTCGTTTGTGCCGCGGAATAAGGCTGACTTGAGGGAGCCCACCCCGAGTCTGTGATTCAAAAGTCTGACCTGTGGAATTGTAAAAGATAGGATTTTCCTGTGTGATCGCAAAAGTCATACCTGCGAGACAGCAAGAGAAAAGGTGTTTCGGGGGACCATAACCGGAACGTGTAGTTCAAGAATCTGGGTTACTTGGTAGTGAAGAGTTTGCCTGATCCGAGCGTACGATGGATAAAACATTGCTGTCTGATTCACCTCATTGCTGCGAGCAGTGGGTGTACTCGAACCCACGTCAGACTTAAATCACAACAAACGTTTTACGACTGTAATGGACAATACGCCGGCGGTCAAGATCTACCGCTGAGCGATCGGCGTGTTTTTTTGTTTGAGAATATCTTCCCCAATCACCTTCTTTCTTATTCGGAGAACAGCAATGTCTTAACCTTAAAATAGTTCTGTTGTATGCCGGTAGGACTATGCCTCATTACATCAGCGTTCCTACGAGGTCGGTCATCATCGTCTATATCATCAGAGACATCAATGTATCAGTGGTTCTCACTGATGCTTAACTGCCACACAACCGTGAAGGAAAAACAAACCCTATGAAGAAAGGGAGAAAAAAGAAGGGACCTAACTACGAAAAACAGCAACTGCGTCAAACATTCAATATCAAGATGCCTACACCTTACAAATGAACAACCGAGCTGTAAGTTAAAGTACGGCCTCATCAGAAAGACAGCCTTCTTATGGCTTTAACTACCCCCCCCCCTCACTATTTGCACTCACTTCACAAACAACTCGGCCAAACAACGACAACGTTCACATCACTTAATTCGATTAGCCGCCATCTCATCTAACGTCTCTAGTCATCGACTCTGAGTTGCGAGGGTCCCAGCCCGGGAGAAGAACTCGACCTATAGTGACCAACCTTTAAGTGAAGGATTTCGTTTCTCTGCTTGAGGTCATCATCTGTCCACCTCGCATTTCACACCAGTCGGCCGCAGCATCGGCAAAGAGTGCTCGGAGTGGCAGACGACTAGCTGGCATCTTCAGTTCATGACCTGAATATCTAATTCTGTACGAATGTAAGGACTAAACAAAAGAACTCGTTTGACAGTCATTACGAAATGCCCGCTTCCTAATCTCCCGGTTGCTTACTCGCTGGTGCCACCCGATACGAGCGATTAAACGCAGACATCGGTGGTCAAACACCTGAAGACGGTTCACGTCCTCTACCCTGAACGGCTGGGTTCCGCTGCCGTAAAGCAGTAAAGTCCGTATTGTTGTCTGATATACGCGACCCTTAAGCATCAGAGGAATATCCCTCTGTCTTCAGAGATGTCCCAAATTAGTATACACCGCCGTAGCCTCGGAGAAACCCACTTCTATTTCATTCCCTACACTTCCACCGCCGCTAATGCAGCTTTCCAGGTCAAGAAACCGGTCAACAACCCTCACGATATCAGTATCTAACCTTAAATATACGTAATCACAACAATTTTGCAGGAGCACTTTGAGGCTGTGAAGCGCATTCCGACGTACTTAGCAGAGTGAGAAATAACGTCTAGCGTTTTTGTGCTGATTCAAAGTTGTCAAGCAGCAACACTTTATTGTCAGCATAATGAAGATCAATCAGCCTTTCAACAACTGGGAGTAGCCAGTTTCTCAACGGCCAGTCGTTGTTGCCGGTGGGGTCGTTGCCCAGCAAAAGTAAGAACAAAACACCAATGCATTGTCTGAATCCAAGTAAGTGCTCCAATAAGAACGAAAATCCTCAAAGGAGCTCCGCCACCTATAACCAACAGCTATGTGGTCTACCTGAGACCAGGCCTGAATCGGAGAAGGAGGGCGCCAAGAATAACAATCAGGCACATGATGCCTAAAATTGGTATTGGCTAAAAATAATTTACGCTTAGCGAACAACTGTAACAAACGTCCACCGTTACCTGAGCAATGTGATACTATCCGAAATCTGCCACCTAAACAAGATTCGGCCTCACCAAGGCGGCCGACCTGAGCATTCATATCTCCGGCCAGAACGACTATATCAGAACCATGTGTCAACCGAAGCAGAGCGGCCAGATGCGAATAAAAGGTGTCCTTGATACCAACGTCACTAGTCAGTTGGAGCATGAGCAGACACAGTATAACGGTTTCTGAAAGTTTTGCGTCTAGAGCTGATCTTAACAAAACTTGCCAAGCGGACGGCACAAAGCCTACTGTTAACTGGAATCCAATGTATTAATATGGCTGAGGTCGTCTTGTTGAGGACTATACCTAGTCCAGCCTGACCGGTAGCGGCGGCCCTGGAATCACATGAAGTGTATAACCAGTATCGAGTAGACAGTGCGGACGCTGTTAGTTCAATACGTTGACTATTGTCCTGGATTCTAGTGTCCGAGATACAGCAGACATCGACATGCAACGAGTCTAGTGTTTTTGCGAGAGCGGCCTGCTAACCGATTTGTTTTAGAGTGCGAACGTTGAAAGTACCTATATTAATTCATATCCTAGGACTGCGCAAGGGATGGGGGACGTCTGAAGCCGAATGATAAGAGATGGGATTTACTGACACAACCTTACGACGATGAGCTATTGTAGCGACCTGGAGATTTCACTTGCCCGCCTGCGGCATGATGTGTATGATGATGTTCCAAAACTCATAGTTGCATATTGTACCTAGGCTATTAGGAAAGTTCGCATGATGCATGTTGTCCGATTGTTTGTCTGCATGCCATGTGACTACGGCGCGAACCCGAACGCACACGTGTCATACACTTCTGGTTCAATCGCTCGTCGACGGCCGGTCTCTGGCCTCTCTAGCTAACTTACGTGTCGGTGCCATTTCTAGCGCTATAAGAGACCCATTGTATATTTCGAGTAATAAATATTCGGTCTCTTCTCTCAACGGCCTTTTCTATTTCGCGTCTGGTTAATTCGTACCTGGGGAAAACGACTTAGTGCGCCGTACACGAAACTATATCTGTTATGTGTCCTGCAGAGGAATTACCAGAAATAGGGATCGGGAGGTGTCCGAGAACTAACTCCGATAGGACAATGGAGGAGGGGTTACCAGTAGCACGTTTTTGCCTATCCACTCTGCTGTGTGCAGCAGATAAGGCGACCCGGTATATACTGCGAGAGGGCCGATGTAGTATGGAACTACTTGCGTTGTAATTATTCATGGTTGCGTGTGGGCTGAGATACTGCCAAGAGGCTCAGACCTAAAGAGGAGATAGTGTGAAGTACAACCCTATGAATGCATCTGCTTTTCGTCTGACTGCTGCACTTGGCCTGTCTGGCACGATTGTATCTGGCAGGACGGAAGTGCGAGTCAGCATAACCTTCTGTATCGATGCAGTGCACAAGCCTGATCACCATGCGAAGGTAGAATAGGTCACGTGAAAGACGGAATTCTGCTAGCAACACGGTAGCATTAATCGACATCGTTCTGGTGTGTGAACGGGGTTTCGTAACTAATTGCGTGGCGTGACTGTCGGTGAAGAAGGTCGCAAGTAGGCACCATCCTGTGTGTGCGTGTAAAATGGCCGGGACGACGGATGGTGTACAACCCATTGTATAATGGGACTTCTTGATGACGAGTGTTTTTCTGTATGAAATCTCTGATTAAGAGAAGTACGAGATTAAAGATGAGGTTTCCCAAGACTGCCGGAGTCAATGTCAGATTAACTGAATGCGTTGGACCTGTTTTTGATAGTCGAAGTCAGCTCTTAATGTATTCAGTCCCACTGCTCAACCCAAGAACTTATGCATCTTTTATGAATGGCACTGAGCCATGGTCGATGGGTTAAATTCCAAAGAAGATGAACTCGCAAGATTTCGACTCTGCTGAGGTCTTAGTAGAGCTGTCATCACTTCACGCAGCATCTTCAACAAGGCAGCAGTTGCAACTAATGATAAGATTACCTTCAATTTGAACGGTGTGTCTCATTGTTGTAATGGAAATAGATACTAAATCCGGTCGTCGTGAACGGTGATGCATCTTCTTCTAGTGGCTTTTATGTGGGTGAATTGGGTCTTCGGGTATTTCAGATCAGATCTTGAGAAAATCATCCTATAGATGCTCCAATCTGATTGTCAACGTGTTTTTTTGAGGTAGTCGATAGTATGATATCCGCAAATTACACGTAGTCAGAAGACAGTAGAGGTTCATCCAAGGTTATGAACAAAAGAGAAGATAGAGGGTCCGTGATAAATCCGCGTGATCTGTCGCTGACTGTTCCACACGCGTTTCGTACGTGTCTATCGATCGATCGACAAACATCCAAACTGGCCATCTCATCGACTGTGGGAACTAATCGTGCACGCAGTGCGTACCGCTTCACGTTGGGTTGATTGTTCCGTACCTACTTATAATGTTGTTGCAATAAACCGTTTCATTAATTTATTATCACTGTTAAGCGGTAAACATGACAGTCCTGCTGACGAACACATCTTTTTTGGAAAACCTCAGTTCTCAGATTTACCATATTGTAAACCGAACGTGGGTAGTTGCTTAAAATGGCAGTGAACCGCGGTCAGTGGCCACCTTTCCAGGAGGGTCATGAGATATGTGATCGAAAACTTTAGATAAATCGATGGCTACGAGAGGGAATCGTGGTGTGTTGCGCGAGAATGTTGAGCGAAACCGTAGAGAATGGTTGTCGTCTCAAGAGTTGCTGCTGATCATAGGGGAATAAAGGGGCCCAACGACTAGGTAAAATCTTACGAAATCAACTCGTGACCAACGAACAAACAGAAGTTGGACGGATGTGAGGTGGTATCAGTGAGATGGAGGGTTGCGCGAGCACTGTTCAGCTGAGATACAAGTTGTTCAGTAACCAATGGCGACTCGAAAAACGCTACCAAGGATTTCGCTCTCAAGTACATTACGTCAGTAAGTATGAGGCGATCGCGTCCATGTGCAGATCCTTCCAATTAGCGAATTGCCTTCGTGACCTCAGCTTCAGAAATCAGAGCGATGAGGTTACCAACAAATGGAGTTGCACTCAGTGAAAGTCGTTTGTCACCGATCTCCGGGCTAGTAAGGACGGTTTATCGATAGCCCGTGAATTCGCTGGTTGACAACAAAGACAGGCCTTCATCGACAGTTGGGTATCGTTGCTGTTACGTCTCTCTTCCTCCGTCTATCCTCAGTCAGACCCAGTAGTTGTTTTTGATCCTCATGGTGCAGTGACGCGGCCGTCCTGATGGTCTCCACGTGGCGGGAAATTGCTTTCCTACGGATCCGGTTGGCGGAGGTAAGCTGTTCGTTATTCGAACATTGCCGCAGGCAAGAACAATGGTTAAAATTGATCATTTTTGGAACACCTCTGCAGCTGACCCAGCGCAGGTCCACTGAGTATAGCCCGGCCAGTTTTGTCTAACGGATTAATCCCTCGGTGGGCCGGCCGCTCCAGAACCGTAGTCGTTTAAGGTCCCGAGATACCCTGAAATGATCGTAATCGGTAGCGCTGAGAGCAACCACTGCTATTACCGCTTAAGTAACTGATTGTTGGAGATACAAGAAGTAGGTTGTTTAATTTTGCTCCCTGGATGGTGGACATGTAAATGTTCTAGTCAGAGACCTCTAATTCTGTGTAGTTAACTGGATGCTACTGAGGAAGCTTATCAATTTGACGATCTATCAGATCTTAGCGCGGTGAGTTAAGTGGGTCTTGGATGCAGTCAAACGTTACTCGTCGTGAGTGAGGCTCAAACGGCAACGATAAATTCTAGATGGGCAATTGAGCTTCGTATGAAAAGTTGTAGAATATCACAGGTTGGTTGTTCAGTTGAACGTAGGGCTCTGAATGCTCCGGCTGATCAACGGAGCCAGTGCTCAGTGGACCGTAGCAGGTGACAGAGATGCCTGTATGCACAGTGAAGTCCAACTGCCCCGGTAATGTCGATCGAGGCATGTTTCGTTTTTAGTACGCAGCGCTGCTTGATCGATTGAGCAGGCACGCGTCTGAATCGGGACTTTTATGTGATAAGTATGAGGGTTGATCAGATAGAACTAACTGAGATGATAGCTGATTCGTTATTTCAGTTGTGGGTGACGTCAGTGCACTTCCTGGGATTAGGGGAAGGAGAATGTGACGAGTTTGTGCTCCTTACGGAATCTCGTACCTGGATGAAAAATTCCTGATTTTCCCATATTTGTATATTTTGTCCTAATCAAATGATTCCCTCCTAAATTCCTCTAGTGGCATTTTCATGGTCATCACGGATTCTTTGTTGACCTTCCCAATCCAAGGAATGTTTACTACGCACGCCTTAGTGACCTCTCAGTTTCAGACAGTGTGTAGTTTGTTTCGCGCATCGACTTGATTACGTTGTTAATAGTGCCGCAGTAACCGATTCAATCTTTTTCGACTTTCGGGATCCAATCTCCGTAAACGTCATCTAGTGTCCTAAGGATAACCTCGCGTAACTGGTTGCACCTTGGCGTTTTGTGGCCCAGTGTTTGTTGCTGCCAAAACGTTAGATACACCAGACTGTTGTCCGTGATCTACGTCCAAGAATTTACACAACCGTTTTTAGGACTTGTCGCTGATCGATTTGCCTCACTATCGGGGATGGCAGAATGGAGACATTTCAGTGTAGACCGTAGGAGTGTACAGGATTATTCCTGTAACGAACGTTGACTGAAGTGTCTGGACAGATGGTCTACGTGGTATTCCCCCCAATGTTTTTCGTTGTGACCAGTTTTCAATGAAGTTAATAAGATAATCAACGGCTAATATATATGCCCTCGAGTAAGGTCACCAACCCTAATCAGATGAGTCGTAAAGTCCGTAGTATAAAATTACCCAAAAAGGTGTCCCAGTGTAGCGACGATCCTTGGATTCAGTAGAATTTTCATGTAAACCACCTGTACGGTCTGAATTATTTACACAACTCCAGACAACGCGTAGGACGTGCAAGAAAACTGCAGACAAGTCGTGAGAGTTACACTTGTGACAAACACAAGTCATGCACACACTTGAAAAAAAACCGAACGACGTAAAGACACTCAAGGAGGTATGACTTTCAAGGTAAGGGTGTGAAACAATGGATACTATCAACCAACAGGTTACCACATATGATTTCAAACTGTGAAAATATCATCCCTCGAAACAGTCCAAAGGCTAACAGAAGCGTAGCTCCGTTTGTTCGTGGGGCTCTGCGACGAATCGTAATTCACTGGAATATCCCTGAAATCCTCTATTTATTTTACAGTCCATGGATGAATTGAGATTGTGTCTTGGTCCAGTTTTCACGACGGCGCAAAATTACCGACCGCACATTTTGATCGAACGCAAACATGCGTTTAACTTCAAACATTAAAAAAAATGTAAACAGCGTTAGCCACAGCGTAGGCGGTCAAACAGACGGACAGAAAATTGTAAGCAAACATGGAACAAATGACCATCAAGGCAACTGCAGCGACGTAATCTGTTGTTTTTTAACATACATGGGGATTGTGACGTCTACTGGTCAAAACCTCAGCGAATCCGGGCATGTTTTCGGTTGTTCCAAAAAATCATGAAGAATGCATCACAGACATTTACCTTATGTCCAGTTTGGTTAATGCGTTTCGATGCTGAAAATGATGGATGTCGTCCGTCTGCCCCAGCATAAGCGTCCACCGATCTTGGAACATGCTCCTTGATATTGGCAGTCAGTTGTCGATTTGTCCTCCATCCCTGGATATTCAACTCATTCGGAGGTCAGGACACTACAGGAAAGCCTACATGAGCATATGCACGTTGCGGGCTCCTGTTCTGTACAACAATACAAACCTCGTGGGACCCCTTCCCCGTCATACAGCACGCAGGAGACAGAAATCATTCCACAATTAGTTTTACCAAATCGATGTAAACTTTGTAGGTTATCGCACACCCAGTGTCATTTGTCTGAAATGCGATGGGGCTACCTCAAAAAGTGCAACAACGTACTTGGAATTCTCATTTCCGTGACCACTGGCCAAAGGTGACAGAGAACCGCCTAACAGAACTTAAGGAGTGACAAAATTATCTGCAGAACATTGCATCAGGGTGTTACCAGCAGTATGGATTCATCATCATCATAGCAGCCATGAGCTTGACCAAAAGTTACTGTGGCTCGGGCTGCCACTCATCTCAACAGTGACGTGGAATATCCTGGAAGAAAACGCTACCAAGAAGTTTGAAATTAATAAAAGACTAATTGGAAGAACTAGAAATGGTATGGATACAGGCAAGCCATTGACTACGACATACCACCATCTCGGATACCGTCTGTAACCAGCGGTTTGAGTGATCATGAAGACTCTATCCAGGCAGCCGACACCTACCCACTTTGCTCAGTGGAGCAGTCAGGGTCTTCGTATTTCGTGACCACGTTGTTGCTTGACCACCATGCGGTTTCACACAACTGTTGGTGGTCTCAATATATAATGCCCGGTACAATAGACGCTCAGCTGGCATACGAAGTACGTGACCTAACCATCGCAAGCTATGCACCGTGAATGGTTGACCAATTGATCGCGCATCCCGAGCGTTCCGGAATACGCGCCGGTGAACTGCCACATTGCTCACGCGATCAGTCCATTTAATGTGGGCTAATTAGCGGAGACAACGATGGTCAAACACAGCAAGCCTGTTGACATCTTCCTTGCGAACAGGCCACGTTTCCGAACCACAGAGCAAAACAGAACGTACACAAGTATTCTATACTCTTCCTTTCAGTGACAATCGAACGTCTTTGCGACACCACAGATGACGCAGTTTGGCAATGACAACTCGTACCTTTGTTATCCTCGCTGATATCTCATCAGCAATATTACAGGCTGACGAGACAGTGCTACTCAAGTACGTGAAATTGTCCAGTCTCAAACGGGTTACGTGCAGTGAAGAAAATAGGAGTTGAAGTGCCCCAGTTTTGAGGCAGCACTTTGCACTTTGAAAGTGCGAAGCGTATTCCATACAAACCAGCTCGGTCACTCACCTCGTCCAGCATGGTCTGCATGTTTTGGGCAGAGGGGCTAAGTAAGACAATGTCGTCCGCATACTCCAGATCGGGCAATCTAGCGCCAGGAAGAAGCTCAACACCAAATTCACTGGATTCTTCAAGCGCACCCTCCAGAATATCGTCCATGACAAAATTGGACAGGAAGGGAGAAATCGGACACCCTGGCGAACACCACTAGAAGTGATGAACGCCCCAGACAGTTGTCCATAAACTCGCATCCTGCTTGCAGAGTGAGCATACAGTGATCTCAATAGATTCACGTATTTTTCTGGTACTCCCTTGCGGAGAAGGCAGCTCCAGAGAACGTTACGAGCAATTGAATCGAAAGCGGCCTTCAGGTCCCAAGAGATCACGACTGTGGGCTGTCTGTAAGAGTGCCGATGTTCCAAAATCCGTCGCAAGGTAAAAATGTGGTCAACCCACCCTGCGTGTTCTTCGTGAGCCGACGTAGAATGAGACCAGTGAGCAACTTGGACGCAATGGACACCAAACTGATGCCTCTGGTTGTCACACAGACTTCGGGCCCCCTTTTGACTGTTGATAAGCACCAGTGACGAAGAACCTCTTCAGTTTCGCAAATTGTCTGCAGGATTTGCGTCAGTCCTGATATCAACCTCTGGCCACCATCCTTGAAAAGAGAAGGAGAGAAGAGGTCTGGTCCAGGAGCCTTATTACGCTTCAATAACTTGAGCTCTGGGACCACTTCTGCTTCCGACGGAGGGCCGTCTGGAATGCAATAACTGACCACTCGGGTCCCATCGTCCACATTATCTAGTTGAGGCAAACTGAACTGTTCCTCAAAATGTTCATCCAACCTGTCAAGTCGGCGCGATTGACTGGTAATAAGTGAACCATCCTTTTCACATATGGTCTCACACCGACTCGACGGCCAGTATAACCACGGATCAGGGAAAACAGCCTTATGCTATTCCCAAATAAAAAGGCTCTTTCCATCTTTTTTGATTGTTCCGCCAAGTAGGGTTCACAGTCTTTGTGCAAGCTTTTGGTCAGCTTGTGTTTAAGTTCTCGACGGTCATCATCATATTCAGAACCAGGTGCGATCGAGCGACGCTTGTTCATGAGGTTTATCGACGTGACAGAAATCCAGTTCTGTCGCAACTGAACAGCTCCATCGGGACATACCTGTTCACAGCATGATGTCATAGCTGTGGAGATTTGTTCCCAGTGTTCGTTAAGATTATTCATCTGACTCGAACTGGGCAACTAGTCCACCAACGTCTCCTGGTAAGCGTTCTTTACACCCCCATCGCTCCAATGCTAGTTAAATACCTTGCATTTACGAGTGTATGTCCTCTAGTCATATGACAAAACAAAACAGGCACGCATAACATCATGGTCCGAGTCCAGATGGTTGCTCCCAAAAGCACGACAGTCCTTAACAGAGTGGCGCCACCTGTAACTAACCGCTATATGATCCAACTGTGTCCACGGCTGAGAGGCACACGAAGTCTCCATGTAACACATTGCTTCTTCCTGTGTTGGAATGCGGTGCTCGAAATATACAGGTCGTGGGATGCGCACAGTTGCAGTAATCTTTCGCCATTGTCAGTGCGTTGTGCCCGCACACCAAACATATCTCCTAGCCGCTTCTCATCCGGAAAAAGACGACCAAGCTGAGCATTAAAATCGCCCGCTAGTGTGATTATGTCTGAGTGTCTAGTTTGCTTTAGAAGATAAACGAGAGCGTCACAGAACGCATCTTTGGTAACATCTGAACAGTTGTCCGTTGAAGCGTACGCCGATACAATGAATACACAACGCCTTTCTGATTTGCGTCGACAGATTTTAACCGGTGTACTGAGTCTGACAGCACACGAGCGACTGTTCACTGGGATCCAATCGAACAAGCATTGCTCTGCTCTAGAACTCAGTGCGATTCCCACTCCAGCCTGACCGCGAGATTCCGCTTCAGCGTCACCAGAAACCCTGAGATAGAAGCGCTTGGATCGACAGTTATCTAGAGGTGAGCTCAAATGGATAACCGTGCTAGAATCGTAGACTCGCGTCTCCGACACACAAGACATATCAATACCCAGACTTGGGAGAGTACTTGCCAAAGCAGCTTGCTAACCGACTTGTCGGAGAGTGTGGACATTGAAGGCGCCAATGTTTACCAGTTGTCCTGGTCTCAGAAAACAAGTATCGCCCGAAGGCATACGGATGGCAGAAGACATGAAAGTGAAATAGTAGGAGGAAGTCATGTTGGGTGAATAACGTCACTGTCAGGTGAACGATAACTTCTGATACTTCCCGGTCGTTTATGCCGTGGGAAGGGGTTGACTTGAGGGACCCCACTCCCAGTGTGACTCAAAAGTCTGACCTGTGAGACAACAGGATACAGGGTTTTCTTGGGGGACCCCATCCGGAGCCAATGACCCAAGAGTCTGACTCACTTGGAAGTGAGGGACTTGCCTAGCCCGAGGGCGCAGTGAATAAGACATTGATGTCTCATTCTGAGCAT
Source organism: Paragonimus skrjabini miyazakii (assembly GCA_014338405.1). NCBI lineage: Eukaryota > Metazoa > Platyhelminthes > Trematoda > Plagiorchiida > Troglotrematidae > Paragonimus > Paragonimus skrjabini miyazakii. The sequence goes on along the minus strand of JTDE01004569.1, from coordinate 30,898 downwards.
TGCTGCATGCAGTGGGTGTACTCGAAGCTACATCACGCTTTTGGGAGATACCAGGTGTTTTTCGACCGTAATGGATAATACGCCGGCGGTCACGGTCAACCGTTGGGCGATCGGAGTGCTCTTTGTTTTAGGGTACCATTTCTAACCCCCTTTTTCCTGATACGGAAGACAGCAGTGCCGCAACTATAAAAATAGTTCTGCTGTACGCCCATAGGATCGTGCCTCAGTACCTGAGCACTCCTACGCGGTCAGTAGTGCGACATACAATCCTATGAGGGCAACTGCTTTTCGTCTGACCGCTCCTCTTTGGCCTGTCTGACAAGGATGCGCCTATGACGGGAGTCCTAGTCAGCATGGCCCGCCGGATCAAAACATTACACAAGCCCGACCACCTCGTCAAGGTAGCAGTACAGGTCGGGAGCAGTATGGATTACAGGCAAACAGTCTGCATCTATCACAGTCCGTTGTTTATACAAATATCCGTGTAGCTGCAGTATGAGATACATATAGAAGACAAACCGACAAATGACCGTTCGTTTGTTAAGAGAACCAATTGTTCTAATCCACAAAAAATCACCTTATTACTCATCAACATCATCATAGACAGCAATACACCAGTGGTTCACACCGATGCTTAACTGCCATACAACCACGAAGAAGAAACAAACCCTGTATAGGAAGAGAGAAGAAAAAATGGGAGAGGACCTAACCACTAAAAAATAGCTACGTCTACATTCAAACATACAAAATCAAGGCGTCTACACTTTGGAAACAAACAACCGAGCTGTAAATGAAAGTAAGACGTCATCAACAAGACAGCTTCCTTGCGGTTTTCACTGTCCCGCGCCATTAAGTGCACTC
>JTDE01004568.1:62835-77858 GCA_014338405.1 Paragonimus skrjabini miyazakii | reverse complement strand
GATGATGATGATGATGATGATGATGATGAAAAGTGACAGTAATCAGATTACATTACACCGATCACGTCTGGCTTTCGGGGTGGTGGAAACGACAAATATATTCGGCTCCGTACCGAAAAATCAATTCACACTCATTACTAGCAACAGCTTTTCGCCTATCTACAAAACTTGAAAGATCATCCGTATTTGGTTCTCCTCTCTATGACATCTTCGGCAAGTTCACCCCATCGACCCTGACAAATCAGTGGCAGCCGTTCCGCATCGCCTAATAACGCCATCAAGCTGTTTACCTCATCCAGTCTCCTTAGCTGCGACAACATCAATCGGTAAAGCATAAAGAAAAATGTTGGAACAGAGTTCAGCAACTTGAGAGCAAACAAACAATAGCTTCAGTATGTTAATATCATACCAACAAACAACCGCAGCAGACCGCAACAAATCAACATTCTCCTGATAACTTCAGTTCATGTTTCAAATTTTAGAATTCTTTAATCACCTTAAAATCATAAAATTCATTTCACTTCCAGGATATTGTTTTTATTACCGATATGAAGTCGTGAATTCGATTTGTCAAATTTTTCTGGACATGGTTGTATAGGACGCATTGGTAAAACATTGCCAATTCATCTCATTTATTTACAGATCTGCGCACTCAAGCTGGCTGGTCACGCATGGACGCCGTTCGCTCTGTTGTAGGCTCGGTGGTGAGTCAACATTTGGTTTCCTTCGATAGTTGTCAGTCGGGTGCCTCGGACGTGACTCGCTTGGCCATTGAACGTCTTGGCTTGCGGTACGAGGGCCTTCTAACCACACCGAGTCAAGTTACTTCAGGTATCGATCTTCAAACCGCAAATTTCTTTAGTCATGTTGTTAACTCTTTGTATGCCTGCTCTCACCTATTACTGTTTGGAAGAGATCGTGAGTTTTAAGAAGTTTTGTTTACTAATATTTGTTGCAGGCTTGATTGAGCTCATACCTCTGTGACTCTCTCAAAATATCATGCAGCTAAACTTGGTATGATTCGTAGACTAGGCCTTAGTATGTTTTCCTGGTTTTTCACGTTGACAATACGGCTTATGTTGTACGCTCTATTTTGTTCAGGGTCTTTATAGTGGTTCTTTTTAATGTTTTGGCAGATTTGTCTCTGCTCTCTTGTTTTGCCAGATTCCCAAAAACATAGACATGAATAGAAATACCTATTGAGCTACTGTTGCCCAAAAAATCAGTACCACAAAGCGGTAGGATTTTTAGGCTGGAATTCTTTTGCAAAATAACAACGATAATTTCTCGCTTATGCACGAATTTCGATTATGTTTCCTTGGATCATCATCATCGTCATCATCATAGCAGCTATGAGCCTGACCAATAGGTGCTGTGGCTCGGGCCACCACTCACCTCAACAGTGACGTTGAATATCCTGGAAGAAAACGCTGCTAAAAAGTTTGAAAACTAATAGAAGAAGGCTAAGCGGAAGAAATAGAAATGGTGTGGATACATGAACGCCATTGGCTATAGCAGATTGCCATCTCAGATGGCCTCTCCAATCAACAGTTTGAGTGATCACGAGGACCCCATCCAGGCCGACGACACATACCCACTTTGCTCAATGGAACAGTCGTGGTCTCCATGTGGTTTCACCCTACTGTTGGTGGTCTCAGTATATAATGCCCGGTGCGGTAAACGATCAGATGACACACGGAGTACGTGACCAAACCATCGCGGGCTGTGCAACGTAATTAGTTGAACAATTGATCGCGTATCCCGAGCGTTCCGGAATACGCGCTGGCGAACGGCCACATGGCTCAATCGATCAGATCACTCAATGTGGGCTAATTGGCAGAGACAACGGTGGGAATTACTGTTGATGTGCACCAATCACGAGGTATCTCTTCGGTTTCCCAGATTGTCTGGAGGAAATTCGTCAGTTTTGATATCAGCCTTTCCCAACCATCCTTGAAAGGAGAGGGAGAGAAGAGGTCTGGAGGAGGACCTGGTTGACTGAAGGAAACATGGTAGCAGACGAACGAAACTGCAGTAGACTCGGTACCCTCACTTATTAAAACTTACGTTTGAGCTTACGTTTTATCTTTTCACTCATAAACTCGAAGAGAAACACTGACTTGACGCATAATATGTCTGAGGTAACGGTTATTCAGATCTTCCTAAATGTAGCGGCTCTTGTGGCTTTTGTTGCATTGACATACATGTTACTGAGACAGCATTTAACAGTGTTCCGCTACAATGACGGTTGATGTCATCTGTACTTCACATTTTGCACATTTGTACGAAGCCTAATCACCCTGTTCTCCGCTAATCTCCAAGTCGAGGTGATTACTCTGAAGTAATAATAAATCTCTTGTTTCTCCTTTTTAATCAGGCGCGAGTCCCTCATTAAAACTTATGCTGTTCATCAATAATCGGATGGTTGAGTGTTCCGCCATAAAACGCTCTTTGGAATCGTCCTATTCCACTGTACTCTCCCGAACGCTCAGTGACACTTCACAGCCTTCACCCAGTGGACATCGGCTGTCCGGTAATAAAACCACCGGCTACCGTTCCTCATTGTTCGTGTACTTGAACTTGCAGTTACCCAGTGAGAGTCTGGACGTGAACGTGCATCCGACTAAATCGGAAGTTCACTTTTTGCATGAAGTGAGACTTTTATTTATTACAATGTGCGGGTTTTTTTAGGTCGATGAGAACTTGATCGCCAACTATTCCCGAATGCTTCTTTGTTGCTGTATACTTGCAATCAATGATCTCTTTCCCCTACTGTTAATCCTGATTACTTATATTCGTTATTCGACTGTTGCTCAAAATTAATATTTACCCATCACATGCTTTTCAATGAGGGCCTACTCCGTTCGCTTAGTCTTGATTTTGTAGTGGAATTCTTTTAATGAGGTGTCATGGCCACTTGATTCCTGTTATCGTTTACATGAAGTGCCATTAAAACGGTTTTTTGGTGGCCTTACGTAATCTCGATCGATTGTACATTAGTTAACACGCTAGCATTGTGTGTTTAGCACAGGGTTGATAGGATGAATGTATCAAGCGTTTCTTCTACAGAGTTGACCTCACGTTACTTTTGAACCACTCATCTGAAATTTGTGGCTATGGCTATCTGTGTTCTAGTGATCAATTTTCGTCTTGAAGACCGTTGTTTTATACTAAATAACACTGAGTCATTGGACACAAAATCGGCAAGTTTCGGTAATTCTCAGTTTGCATTTACTTAGACTGTGTGATTTGTGCATGAAAATCAAAACAACTCACACCGGTTATTAAATATCCCATGCACAGTCTAGTACATTGTGTATGCGTAAACATAGCTCATGTGACTTTTGTGAAACGTTTGGTGTTTGACGTCGAGCGGTGAAATTCGACGAAATTCCAACGGGTTTTTCGATAATTACTAATGGGAGAGGAAGGGCTCACACAAATTGCTTTTTCACCCACATTTATCGATCATATCCTCTGATGAGGATATCCTGTTGTGGATGACAGCCGAACCATCGCAGGGCTGGGGTAGGCTTATTGAACCTTGTAAGTTCTGAGGGCTTTCTCTGCTTTAATTTGCTTGGTATTATCGAAATTTGCGGAACCCGTTTTGCTTGAGGTGCGATTTCGAGGGATTTTCACGGATACTGCCGAATAATCGCCTTGTAGTTATCCAAACACAACCAGGTTCAACATTTGCCTGTTGGAGAATGGTCACAGAAGGGCTAGGATAACGTACCAATATCGAGTGGGTGTCGGGTGATACGATAGGTTTTGTTGCAACGTAGGAAATCCCAAATGCACTCGAAAACCTACGAGTGATTATTCTGTTGACAACTTCTTGATTTGTGAGGCCGGTATCAATTGTTTTTCCCATCCACAGACTAGACGACTGTACCCTTTCTCTGTTGATTGCATAGTTTCCTCAGTATATCTCTCTGCATATGCACTCGGACTGAATACTTCACTAGCACACTGTAATTCGTCTTATAGCACATCTTCAGTATAAGTATTTTCGTTTTTATAAATTGTACACATTTTATGTACGTATAAAGATTACTCAAAATACCTCTCAATGAAACTATCAAGGGCGTAAAACTAGATATAAATCAGGATTATTGAGCGCACGCAGCATTCAGGTAGCATGAAATATGCCAAAAGGTAGAAATATCGAAAAGATTCCGTCAAAAACATTGCCTCTGCATCATCATTGGTTGTTGTTATCATGAGTTTTGTCGATAGAAACTATGTTCAATAGCACTGTGCCTGTTTAACTTCTGATTTTTGTCTGATTGTAAATATACCCTCTGAACAACCGCGTTTTGCAAATGTAACATCATAATACTACGCATACTATCAACGGTATAAATGTATAATTGACACCCTTCATTGTCGGTAAGTTGAGTCAATGATATTTCGATTTTGACGGTGCATGTTTTGTTGCTACTGTGTCCAGTTCTCTGATAAAATGCACAATTGGCGCTATTTGCATAAAGGGTTGAATCTCAATTATAACACCACCCCTTGATTCTAGTCGAATAACGCTAGTAAAGATATATTCTGGAAGTTTCCCGGAACTTAACCGTTAGTTCCTCTTTTATTAACCTAGGTTACTTAACAGTATATTTGTGAAGCCAGCCCTAAAACGCAAAACTTTGTTGCTATTATGCCACAGTTTGACAATATTATCAATTACAATATCTTTGTTAATGGGGCTCATCATCCGTTGGCTTTAAAAGACTGCCGGCAGATCTTGGGCACATGAGCTTCTGTGTCACTTCCGAATCAAACAGACTCACGAAACAAAGGTCCTTGAGATTTAGCTCCTTATATCGTTCTGCTGTTTTATGGATCTTACTTTGGCGTTCGTCACTGCTACTTTTTGAGAAGTATCGTACAAACTAACAACAATGAGAGTACAACATTTTTCTCCAGTTGTCTGATATCGTGTATTTTCTAAACCAATCGGATTGTACGTAAGTGCAGTGTTCTTCTCGTTATGAATCTTCATCGGTACAAAGACTACTACTGTTTGCACCGTTGATCGTATTTATGATCTATGGTAATCGTTCGAACAAGGGCCTACTCCCAGTAGAGCTTACATTGTCGGACCTCTGGGTGCGCATTTTCTTCGGGGGGAACAAGCGTATTAGCTTACTGCTGTTTGAGCGTACTGTCAGTTTATACCCTCGCCTCTGTTGTGATTTGAATTCCGTCCCGTGTACTCTTGCACTTAGCGCATGTATAACCAGCTCAGTGGTCGCTTTCCGAATCAGACCAGGTTGTTGCAGCTGAGTTTCTGATGAAAGCAATCTTCAGAAAATTGTAGTCCTAGTGGGCTTCGTAATGTCTGTGAAGTGATTGTTTACATGCCTGTTCCACCTGCTTGAAAAACAAAGTGTATTTCATGGTCTTTTACGCTAGGTCTGATGATTCTGTTCATTCAGTTATCGTATGTATAATCGCTGATGAATTGCTGTTCTAATTCTGTCTACAGTAATTGATTTGAGCTTTCTTCATCTACTCGTCATCTATCTTTTCTCGTCTTCCGGTCTCCAATTTACAGGATCAAATCATTTCTGGCCTACAAGATGCGGTAGAACACTGTCTCTTGTCTTCCGCCCAACTAAGGTCGTTTCTAGTCCGTCCACTCGTTTTGCCAGAATTGGACCTAAACCACACTACACACGACAACCCGGCAGATAAAGCTGAACAGGCTGTATCCAAGCTACCTCGCCCACAAGACAAAGTGCGCGTGGATGTTAAAGAACAACGCCTGGAACGATTTATGATAGATCGATACCAACACCACCAAACAGTAAATTCTACAGAGGGTTGCAGGTCCGCACAACCCTCTGATCCTCCTAGTTGTGGAAACACGTTCTCATCAGGGAGTCCTAACTTGGATGGTGATGATTTACAAAAGCCATTAAAATCTACTGACGAATCGGATACGGTGACTCCTTTCGCTTCAAAAACAGTTCCTATGTCCAACAGGTTGTTTACTAGTCATATTTTTGGGATGTTCGTGTTGACTTCTCGCATTCTTTCTTCTTGCTTCTATGTTTCTGTTTCAACTGCAGCCGCGAAGCTTAGAGCAGCAAGTAGGTTTCACTTAATCTGGACGCGTGACCTGGATGTGAAGAACATATAACGTATCATCTATGATCAACCATGTTCTACATAAACCAGTGATGACTATTGCTTACCGGCTAGCGAGTCCTTCGTGTATCAACGCTTTAGGTTTTCCTATGTTTAGATACTAACAATGAGTTTACCGAACCCAACGATTAACTGAGTACCACCTCCATTTTATCCTAGCTTTTGCATCCAGATGAACTTCTCACTCATCCCCTTTCGAAAAGACGCGATAGTTCGAAGTTTCACTTTTGTTAGAGTACATCGGCAGTGCATCACTCTGATAATCCCAAGATTTGAACTCTGCAGCATATCCTCATGATGTAACTATGTTGAACACTGTGCCACCGACTTAATTTCGGATACTGCGGACGCGGAAGTTTTACTGCACTGTGCTATCTCAGTTTGACTGAGATGTTCATGTGGTTATCAAGCAAAGTTAATAGTATTCATATTTCTCTCCTCGAAGTGAGTCGGAAACCGGAATATTGCACGCAACCGAATTTGTCCGACAGTTCAGGCGTACTTATTCATTCGTGCCCAATGTTATTTAGTCTTCAACGCAGTCGATTCATGAGAATATAAACGTGGTAACCTCTGGCAAGAGTGGTATTCTGATCTAGTTCTTCTTTCCACAGGGTTAAATTTTCTCTCGGAATCTGATGGCTGTTATCATATGTAGGTGGTACTGTTTGTATAAATCTAACTTTCAACCACCCATCAGTAACTTATCAGGTCACCGAAAAAGTAAAGGTCGGGTCAAAGTAAAATTCAGTTTTGACAATGTACGCTTTTAGACAACAACTGGGTAAGTTGGCTTTCAACGCGCTCAGTTATTCTTTGATAAACAAATGGTCAGAATCAGTTGGCATCTGTTAACTGGCTCAGGTGCAGCTTCTTCTCTACTCGCTATGCTTTTATGTTCATGCATTTGCTTTTTACCATCGGTTACGTTAACCGAATATCATTCATTCTTTGATTAATCAATTTTCACACTCGTACATCGTTTCTAACATTGCCCCGTCTAACTGAACACTATATCCCGAGTGTTCCACACATTTGAACAAAAATTGGATGACACTATCCAAATTCGCTGTACAATATTGCTTTCCTTTTGAGACGGCTTAAACTCACGTGCAATTTTTTGTCGGTCGGTCAGAACATTATCGCCCAGAAATACCCGGTCGGCTTGAGTGAACGTGTTGTAAATTGATATACGGCTTACGAACGCGTAAACGGAAATGGAATAACGGTCAATGAAACAGCGGATAACGGTAATGAACGATGGAGTATATGTGGTCAGTTTGTCTCTTTCCCATTCACCCTAGGCTACCGCATGAGCGCAGGAAAAAGAGTGGCCTTCAAACAGAGCTTCTTTATGTTGCTCAGCTCGAAGACAACATGATCACAAACGCGTTCGTATTTATGGGGTTTGCGACTAGCAACGAAGCAATGCCAAAAGAATGGACCAGACGAAAGTTCAAATAGTTCAATCTAGGCGCGTAGTCAGGATGATAACAACAGTTGTCACGACGGCTGAGGACGATCGTGGAGACCGGAGAAGTACACGACTATAGCAACAGTGAAGGTCGCTGACAGTATACCTTGTTTGTCTTCTTGTCACATCATATTTTCGGGAAACTGGCGATTTCCCCGACAGAAGAATATTAACACTAAAGGTTCTTGTACTAGGTTTTTGTAGATCAATTCATTGATTGTGTAGTTCAAACAGACCGGCTCATTCCTTCCGGCTGACTAACCAGCAGCTCGTGCATTAACTGAATCGCCACACCCCTCACTGTGGAATTGTCAATACTGGGTTCGTTATGTCAGCCCGTTTTGTGTCTTTACACGCGTATTCTTCCCTCCAACTTTCTGCGGCCTAATCAAAATTCACCAGTCCGTCTCCTACATTCCAGTCGACCACTGAATTTCGGTGTTTAGGGTTAAGATGTCGAGCCCGATGAGAACTTGCTGGTAATTGGTTCAATGAACAGGAATCACCGAACGTCACTAGTCAGTCGATACCGACAGCTAGGCAGTAATTAGGATGACCGGTTGCTTCATTCACTTTGAGTGGAAGTGCAGTGTGTGCACGTGTAAAAATGTTGCTAACAAGAGCCTATTCAGTTCTGTCCAGCGTATACATCTATAATATTCAACACCAGTCAGATACAGAACAAGGCAAAGGTACAAGAACAAATGGGATATGAAAACTTAGATTATGCAACGTAGAAACAGGGAGAAGGATGTAGAGAGGAAATAATCAGACATATCGGTCCGTACAGAGATCCACAACGCTAGCGCCAGTTACTTTTCTCTTTTGCCATATCAGATAACTTCTTTAACCAAAAGTATTCGATGTCTTTCCAACGTCAAGCAAGAGGGCTGAAACACCCTTCTGAAGCAAGTTTCAATGTCAGTTGTGTACTGGCAACTAGGCTTCCGTTTGCATTCCAGTAAACCACTCGCAAACGAAACACGGCGTGACAAACGATTAGTTGATTATCGAATGCCAACGCAGCCAGTGGTTGACAAAGTTTGTCCATCCTGAAAATACCGGCAAATTTCGTCATCGCCATCACACGCGGATGTTGTTTTCGAACCAACACTGGTCGAAAATTGACTCAGTGGACATTTTCGGCATAAGGGAGTCAGGTTTCACAGTCATATAATAAGACTGTTGATACAGTGGTACTTTCACATAAAGGTCGCAGTTGTGCCAACGTTACACTTGGCTTACGTTGGCAAACGCCGTCAGAACTGTACGATTTGTGGTCTCATTGGATATTCCGTCAGCTCTGTTGCTGCTACCAAATTACGTTGACATCTCTTCTACTCCATAGACGTGAACAGACATACAGTTCTACCAGTCTTTGAATAGCACCTTGCAAGTAGAAGGTATAGAGCTCATACCTAGCTGATGGATTGTTAGGCGCGAGTCTGTCGGCCTATGTTAACCATCCCTGTTGACTTGTACGTTTTAATCTTTTGAATTTGTGTGAGTAGCTTAATGTGTTATCTCTTCAAACGTAACTGTGAAAGGATGTTATTGGAATACTTACTTACTCATGCGATGTGTTCATATACAATTTAGCACTGTATACTTTTCTACTGTCGTACAGGAATACTTCCCAGGCATGCTCGTAACTATAACCTGCAGTGGGTGCGTTGTCATCAGATTATTTAACCACGTCTTCCATTTTGTGTGTGCTGTTTTCTGCCAGCCCACCAACACCGGCCACATCAGCGAAAGTTAGCTCTCCTCTCACTGCACAGCCGGTGATCAGACAGCCAATAACCTCCGCCGACTATTTTTTGAAAACCAGCTCATCTGTGGCCAAACGTTCACCGGATGTCAAACGGCGGACCGTCCGCCTGGATAGCGTTCTCCGAATGCGCGGTCAGATAGTGGCCAATGCAGACGACCGTGCCCGTCAATTGCTTCGCTCGTGCAAATTTGTTGGCCTCATTGACCACACACGCTGTCTAGTGCAACACTGCACAGATTTGCTGTTGGTCCGATTACGACCACTCTCTGAAGCTTTTTTCTACCAGCTTTTGGTCTTGAATTTTGCAAATCACGGCGAAGTAAGTAGATATGTTTGCTTGTAGGTCTTAAGGCTATTTACAATCATTTTCTATGTTTGTGATATTCTAGACTTAAATTTTCCCCCGTTCTTAATTCACGCTGCCCATAGATCACAAGCTGTACTGGCGTGAAGTCGATGGTCATAAGTGTAATAGGCTACTTATGAACTGTCAATTTAAATTTAGCTGTACATTTTACAACATATCTTCGATCTTCACAATAGCTTTACATCATTCATATCAAACCGAACAAATATATTCGCCATTGTTAATTGTCATCCTTGATGGTAATGCATATTTTGTTGATCTCGTTACTTGACTAGCATACAGCCGTAACAATGAAGGAAATAATGACTGATTTCTAAAGTAATAATGGAAAACGATAAAATCCCATATATAGGCTCAACTACTCAACATCATGCTGTATTGCATATGAGCGTCCGAGGGCATTTTCAAAACAGCAGGTTTCACTGACTTGCTGCACCAATTGTTCTTAGTTCACAGATAAATCAGCAAAATCCACGCACCGTTCACGTCACTGAGCCTGAATAGTTGCCACCTTCGTCCATGGACTAGGTGGATCGCACGCTCATAGCTCAGAAGACGAACACAATGCAGAATCTTCAGCGACGACTCGCAATGGCGACTGCTTGCAGTGTCTGTTACCAAGTCATCGGCTGAGCGCAGTGTATATTAGGTGGGTACATTGTGGACGTGACACTATTATCTGAGCCTGTCTTATATAACATACGTTAAATGTGTTGTATACCCTCCTAAACGATACGCTGGTTCGTCCTTGCTATCGTAATGCGCTTGGCAGAATTCGGATTCTCCCCCCGTTAATAATTCACACGAAAATCTCGGTCCAGAAATGTATTGCCACTGTCCCCATATTCGTTCCCACGACAAGCAAAAAGACGCGTACAAAAAAGAGCTTTATTCTGCCCCAAAACGTGTGCGACAAATACAAAGTACTTATAGGTTGCGCAGTGACCATAAGGGCATTCCTGAATTATAAAAAGAGAAAGACATTTATCGGGGGGAAAAATCGTTAGGGTCACTAATGGGCACAACGGAATAAAAAATCTGACGGATAAAAACTAGCCAAGGCCACCATCACGACCGCTCTGAGCAGGTCCGCTAACTAGGACAAAGTCAATCGTTTTTTCTTTCTCACGGCAGAGGCACCTTAGGACGGTAACACCGTGGGCGCCCTAACAAAATGACATCTCACCTCAGTGAGTGTTGTTTGCTGACATTCACAGTTTTATCTCACCTACTCTAAAGACAGCAACGTATCAACGATTTTGCACCGCCGTCTAATTGCTATACAACGGCGGTCACATAAACGTGCCTCAACTAGAGAGCGAAATAACAAAAAGAGAGAACCTGATAGTTGAAAACACCTTTATGTCTAAAGTAAAACATCAGCCAACGAAGTGCCTATACATTACAAATAGGCAATCAGACGGAATATGCATGTAAAGCGTCATCATCGAAATAACTTCCTTGAGGCTTTCACTACCGTACGTAGTTAATTGCGTTTGTTCTGCAAACAATGCCATATTCTCGTCACCGAATCCGGTTAACTGCCAATTTTTCTTTTGACATCTCCATCCGCTCGCTCTGTGTGGTTTGAGGGCCTCGATGACAGTCTGACAGGTGTAATCTAGAGGTCCATTACCAAGTGGTGGCTCTCAGCATGAAATCGCTATGTTGTCCTGCTTATTTCAGTGCCTGAAAGACCAGGCCGGCATGAGTGTTTACTTGCTGACTGAACAAATGTCGTTCATTGTATCCGCCTTTTTTTTGGCTATTTTTCTGTCGGTTTGTAATTTATTATCTAGCATCTCAGAAATCCTCTGCGGCCTGTACATTTTATCGATCGCTTGTTTATTATATCTCTTCTGAGTGATACTGATTTGGTGATTTGGCAGTAGTACACTGTCTTATGGTTTGCCAAATGAAAACTGTACTATCGATTCAGTCTGTTTTAGTGACTGTTTCGTTTTTTGTCCATGTATTTCATGCACCCAAAGTTTTCATTCCCGCTTTTTTTTACCTCGTTTCTGGTTGGTTTTTATTTGGACGAGAAACGTGTCAGTTTCATTCTGCGGATTATACTTTTAATTTTCACGTCAAATGATACCGATTAAAGTGATCTAGTCAATCCAGTGACAGTTGATATGTCTTTATATGCATTGACCGTGGAGATGTTTCATACTGCCACAATTTCACACACGTATTTCGATCATCGTTTTGCTATAGATCATTCTTAGCGAACCTGCTCCGATCATCGACCTTCTGAAGTTGAACAATTTGTCGACCAATACTTCCAAACTGAATTCTGATGAAGTGATTCGAGATGCTGCAACCAGGTTGCTCAATCACGCGACCATGTTATGGGACTATTTCTCGTTGAGAATCGAACCCCTGAAAAGCAATGGAGAGCCGGCATTGTTCACTTTGCCTTTGTTACTCAAAGGGTGAGCACACAGTTCTCATGATCTTATCATCTGTTTACACGTATCTTCACGTGGTAATTGCCCTGCGTGTTTGCGTATCAAAAAGTTGTCTATTCCGACATTTATTTTTTTCTATTTTCGGCTATTGATTCATTGAACGTCGTTTATCGGATTTCTTTCATCTAGATTGAGCACATCCGAATTTTGAAAGAGTATTATCTGCAAGTGAAACGGTTCATTTTATGTGATTTTAGCGAGTTACCCCTGAGGTGGTTATTTTCGTCAAACATATTTTCCCTGTTAGATACTGGTTAAAACAATAGGCAAACAGCCTGCGTGGAACCGTTCAAACAATTTGGTGAATAGCCTGAGTACTGAGTTGACTTTATTGGCCATTGACGCACTGTTGGGAGATTGACTAAGCTAACTTGAAACAGTCATGCCCAGTCCGAGCTCAAATGTGGTGGTATCCAGTTTTTCGCCTTCCAAAAAGTAATCAGTGCAACCCGACATTTAGCTATATTAAGTATGAGATGATTGTCTGTGTTCTAGCGATTAAACTGTAATACTCGGAATTAGGGAATCCAAATGGCTCTGGAAATCGTAATCGAATTGAGACCTTTCCTGCAAGTGATGAGGAGAAGACTTCGGACTGGTTACAATAAACTGTGGTTTTTCGTGACACAAGAATCCGCACTTCTGGATGTACTTCAGTATTAAAGAAATCACAGTATGTCATTTACTAACCTCAACTACATGTAACATTACAAATTGTAAGCTTAACAATGGCGAGTAACGGAAGATGTAAGATTAAGGCTGTGGTATCTTGATGCGATGTTTGGATTGGCCCGTTTAGTAGATCGTCTGTTGTGTCGGGGTTTGGATAAACAGTGAGTCGAGTACATTCTTACGACAGTACTATGCATAGATTACTCAGTATTTTCTCACTTTCAATCACGTTTTGTGCTGTGCGCCAACTTTTGCAGTCATCCGCATGTTGTGTCAACAGTGAATTGACAAGACGTGGAATTTTGAGCGCAACTAAAGTAAAGAGTATGAATGATACTCCGTGATTTCGTGACCATAACTACTACAGTAAGCACAGTGTTTTAAAAGCTAGAAAGTATATCTTGAATCACCTGGCCCTACTCCGATTCTTCTAATGGTACTTGAAGGAAACTCCGAGGGCTAGCAAGACCATTAACTAAGTTATTCAGTCGCTCTGTAGACTACAGCCGGCTTTCGAAGACTTTGAAGACCTACGCGGTATCTCATATTTTCAAGTAGGATGATTGCTACTAGGTCGTCAACTGCTGTTCACTCATCTCTGTGTCTGCTATCTCAAAAGATTTGGAGTGCATCATATACAACCAATTGGGTACTTAAATTTTACTGTATGTATTATTCCTTCCTAGACAACATAGGTTCCGAAAAAACTTCTAATGCTTAACCGACTTGCTTGAAGCCAGAGAGCAGTGAACCAAAGTCGCTGATGAAGGTAGACTAGTGAATGCTATCTTTCTGGATTTCTCCAAAGTCATCTACACTAACCTATTTATAGGACTTCACGAGTTTGGTATTTTCGCTCTATATTTCGGTACCCCAGGTCACCTTAAAGACCGATGTGCCAGTATAGAAATTAGTGGCGTACGCTTTGACTGGCACCCTGCAACAGATGATGTACGACAGGACCATTGTTGTTCCTATTACTGTTTTTGATCCATCATAGTTGATAAGTCTTCTGTATCGCGTCCTGAGCTACCAAACCGAGAAAAAATCAGAACAAAACTCCAGACAGCACTAAACAATCTCAATTTATTGGAAAAACAGCCCCTGTTTATAGAGAAGCAACAGTATTTACGATTACTATTAAGCGACGAGCGTTCTCGCGTTTTGATTGGCCAGTTCGTTCCTGTGTTGTTCCACGATCTTGCATCTAGCAACCCGGTTGTTTGAAACATAGATGCATTTAACAGCAGCTGATTACAGTCTCTTATTGGTTTTGCGCCTATTTGACCACAATTCCGTCTACAGCAGCTTGTGCGTGACTACTGATTGGCTGAACTTTCTTCAGTCAATCCAATCTCATTGCACTTCGGTACTGTTATTCGCCAACGATACAAAAATGTGACAAATCGTAGATAGTCTTGCTGGATGAAAAAAGCTTCAATTTGATCTTATTAGTTTGGATCACTTGACTACAATGCACCAGCTACCATCTAACTCCAATAAGTGTAAAGTGTTACACGTTGATCACTTGTCATGCGTCGATTGCTTTATAAATGGTAGAAATCTGGCCGCCAGTATGTTCAGCCGAGAATTGGGAATAATCGTTTCAGTAGATCTTTCTGTTTCCTAAGTTCGCCTTGATAACGAAGAAAACTAGCATTACTCTTGAGATGTTAGCCCTGTTGTTTGAGACATTTCCGTTATAAAGCTTTCTCTTGATGTTTAACTCACCGATCGTCACCTGGAGTTAAATACTCAAGCTTGTCGATCGTCCTCTATGAGACAGTACATGGTTGACATTACACAATAGGGCAATAGTCTATTTTGTCATTTCATTCCCTCTGTTACTCCGAAAGATTATCCAAACCGAGTCGGTTACCCATATGTTATCAATATGTCAAGGCCGACTTTAGTTTGACCTACAGAATATTGTATCAGCCTTTGCGTCCTCTGAATCATGGTATTGCATTCAGTACGAGTCGTGGTTCCCGGTGTAATTCGCGGAAGTTAGTGATCTCGTCAACGGAAATTACTGATGATCCACTCCTTTGAATGCGCTCGCCGCATAGTAGGATCGTAAACACGATTGGGCTGTAAGAC
>JTDE01004567.1:12787-29154 GCA_014338405.1 Paragonimus skrjabini miyazakii | reverse complement strand
ATAAGGGAAAACAAAAAATATCCCAAATCTCTCACTTTACTAAACTAAACTTTTATGGCAACGGATTAGTCAAATTTACAAATTATGCACTTTAGTCTATCAAGTGTCCTTACAATCAAGTATATCCTAGCTTTCTATCATGATTCGATTATCTCAATTTATCGTGCAAACGCTTACCTGAAAGTCTCGCCTTTGTCTCATTCCCTAAAATACACATGTTTTACAAGCAGAATCCCTCATAGCAACCAAACTTCATGCGAATCCTGCTAGCGCTTGCCTTTGTTATAAAATACTTTTTCCAAAACACCCGATTCCAAACAAAGTTCTGCATTTCTACACAATGTAAGACATTTAGGAATTTGGGTGTTTCAAGAATACAACCCGGTTACTTGTTACCGTTCAACGGACTGTGAACTTATTACGAACGTCCTAATCAAGAATTCCAATTTACTCCTGCTAGCTGTTATGTATTTTAAGACTCGAGTCTCTAAGCAATTTGTTTACCCTATGAATTAATGCATTCGAAACTTGCAAGTATTTGTTATCTTCCATCGTATAACGTCGTAATGATTAGGACATATTCTGGTGTGTGTATCAATCTCCATCGTAAGCTACACGTAATACATGGTTTATCGTAATTGAACGATGTATCCGGGGGCCATTTCCTTGATCATCCGTTCCGCATTAAGATATTTATTTTCCAATAATGACGTTTGAGCATATGAACTATGAATAGCATTTTGTATGTATCTGCTAATATAGCAGCGGGTGACCTTTTGAAACTCATCAGTGCCCCGGTTATGTGCGCAAAAGGGGATTGTAACGATTTGCTACCCCGTAGCATTGTGGAAACTTGTTGTGCAATCCCATACAGCACCAACACTGATAAGTTTGTTGGGACTTAGAAGGAACGGTTATGCTATGAATATCATGTGAACCCAACATTTTTTGAAATAAAAGTCGAACTTACTAATCTAGCCATCTAGTTGGATGAAATTATGATGACATAAACTCACTTGCTAGTCGGACTCTTTTCCTAGTGTCTTCCGCAACAAAGTTATATGTGGGCCAGGTATTGCACATCTCAGTATTGGATATTCTGTAATATTCTGTCCAGTTGAAAGCACACTAATAGCTCATAGAAGAGAATTTGCGATCTCAGTTATTAGTCTGGCTAAAGGCGGACTCAAACTTGGCTACCATCAGTGGCATTTCTTATAAGATTTTCCGGTTGTCCAAGACCCGTTAAAACCCTCATGACCACACACGGTTAACTTCCGTTGCCCAGTCACGTGCGTTCAACCGTACGAACTGTTGGAATATTGCAGCCAATGAGAAGGCTTACCCGATCGACTACCCAAGTTTCTGTGTGAGTACTTTAAAGACACAGGTTGGAAAAGAATATGGCTGAATTTTCAGAGTTGGAGGAAATACGCTTTATCATTTAGTACAACCTTCTCAGTTGAAGGGTTTAGTGTTATGTAGATCGATCATCACTGCAACGGAGATATGTAACGCATACGATGGTTAGTTTTGGGCTGACCCCACCTAAGTTCACGTTTAACTTTCGGAAAGTTTGTTCCATGTTAACGTAAAGCCTGATTTATTATCGTTCGGGGTATAGTAATCAACGCGACCTACTAGAACAACCACTACCGTAATCACTTACTCGGGTCCGGATTAACTGCTTGTTGAAATAACAGCTTGAGGGGTTATCACTGACATTACCTTTAAAATATATCTCACTTCCGTTGATATGCGATGATTTAGTGTCACAAAGGCCACATTATGCTCTTCCTAGTATATCGCAGTCTTGTTAAGTGACCCGTAATGACTGGGTCTAAGTAAGCTGAATGCCTCTTTTGCTTCCCCATTGAGTGTCATCTGGTGTCAATACGCACTGAGATGTACCATGAACTTAACTGGACATCGTACATTCTTCTTTTGCTTACTGGATATTTAACCGACTCAAGGAATAAAACTGATGTTGTCGCAAAAACTACGGAGCTGTTAGTGTTTGAAAACGTTTAACATAAGGTGGTAGACTACCATGATAAATAAAGTATGACCCTAACAGATGGTTGACACAAAGATCCTTCATTATGGAATCTTATTTCATTGTTTTGTTCATTAGATGACTAATGGTAAATTAATACGACCTTAGCTATGAAATGAATTCTATTGAGAGTGGAGATTGAATATTTACTGAAAGAAATCTGTACGTGGTCTACTGTACTGCATTAAACATTACAGATGCAGAGGTTGTCCGAGGACAATGGAATTCGACACCAGTCGAGCAAATTAACTAGACACTAAGTCTGTCCCGGAAGGACATAGCATAGGAACAGACAATCCGACAACGCGTGTTATACAAACTTTTATAATAATCTTGGTTTAGTGTGAAATTTTAAGTTTCTCAAAACTAGCTTATAAATTATATTGCGGCTAATTCAACAAAATTTCAGGAACAGTGCACAGCTCTTCATTTAGTGAATACTAGGATTGTCGACCATCGATATAAGTGAGAATCGACATGTGCCACCTACTCTCGATCGTACCCGGTTCACGTTATGCTGCTGATACCTGTCCATCTGCTGACAGTACACTCATTAGATGTTCATAATCGAGGTTTACGAATGTTCACAGTTTTTACTCGGTATCCATCTAACTTAACATTGGTAGAAAACCTTTGCATGCTCAAAACGCGCCATCCGGGAAACGTTTGTGAGCGACAGGAATTCGGATTTTGGGACCAACTGAGCGTCAAAGGTTGTTCGAAGCGTCATCACCAGACGAGTAACTGCTACTATAGAAATGAAACGAAATTCTGATGGAGATGGATGCAACGATATACTTCATACCCACACGGATTACATTAATAATAATAATAATAATAATAATAATAATAATAAATAACGTAAAAATCCCCAGCGCATTCATGAAAACTACTGTGTAGCAAACAAGCTCGTTTTTGGTTATTCATCACCAAGCTAAATACATCACATTTATATCACATTTTATAGGGGAATTATGAAGAGGGTAAACATGGAACGGGTGGTTAATGAGGTCAATCAATTCAATGTCACACTGCATTAAGTACCCACTTGAACAGTGGTTCTTGACAGGCTTACAGGGTGGGAGGATGGCCAAGGCAGATCCGAAGTCTGAACAGAACGTTTCTGGACGCGCAGGGGTGGGTTAAATAGGTGAATTCCAATAGCTTTTGCTGTAGACAGAATCCTATGCCTTACCGCCCTCGACTGGGTGACCTTAATTCGGTAGATTGAGCAAAATGCATCCGTCACAATAACATAATGATTGGAGTCCACTAGGTGTAATAGTATGACGCTGTTGACAAATTTCGCTATTCCACTGTTGAGCCAAGCTGAGAGGTGTTCCGGGACCCGTTCAGATAGGCGTCTGGTCGTGTCGCATTAATTCTATTCGTGAGCCTACGCGTGATAGTTTCGGCTGACGTATCGTCCTTGAAAGGTAATCCGATGTGTACGGTTTTCTTTTCTACTAGGTGTAGCTGGTCTCTTTCACTTCGATGTTGCAGGATTCTGTCTATGAACCTTTCCGGGTATCAATTTTGCATGAATATCGTACGTGTGAACGCTAATTCTTCAGTAATTGTGTCGTCTGTGCAAATCCTTATGGCTCTACTCCCAAACACTTAATTAGGTGTTTTTTTAGGCGAGCGGTACGGAACTATTAAAATGAATATACTGACTATTCCAAGTATCCTTTCTATGTATCGCGTGT
The DNA here is from genome assembly GCA_014338405.1 of Paragonimus skrjabini miyazakii. Lineage (NCBI taxonomy): Eukaryota > Metazoa > Platyhelminthes > Trematoda > Plagiorchiida > Troglotrematidae > Paragonimus > Paragonimus skrjabini miyazakii. The sequence goes on along the minus strand of JTDE01004567.1, from coordinate 25,389 downwards.
TGAATTGAGCAATCATTGTGGTGACATAAACGCACATCCGAAAATCCCAAGTGGTTAGTAATTTCTGTCTCCAATGTAAATGTCAAATTTCGGTGTGCGGAATTAAATGTGGCTACGATGTGAGTCGGATTTACACTATTATCGAGGACACAAAAGATGCCGTCAACTTACCTCTTATATAAATCGCACTGACCTACTGCTAAGCTCAGTTGTTCGTTTTCCAATTTCGCCATGAAAATATCGGCAAACAGTGGTCCCAACGGTGATCCCATTGCGACACCGTCTTTTTGCCGATAAATTTCTCGATTGAACTTAAACTGTACGTTGTATGTGCACAGATAAAGTAACTGCTTGAGTTCGATCGATACTATCCGAATATCCACGTCAGCATGCTCGATATAATCACAGATAATCTATCGTCTCCTGTATTGGAACGTTGGTAAACAAGGACGCGACGTCAAGGGAAAACATTGATTGCCCCGTTAAATTGGTATCTTTAATTGTATTCACAAAATCAAAGTAATCGTGTACGCTGTATGTTGAAAGTTTTCGACTGACGGGATCAAGTATCTGTGACAACCACTTAGCCAGTGAGTGGTATGGAGAGTTCCACACGCCCAAAATTAGTCTGTGGTACCCTAACTTTGTGAATTTTAGTTAGCCCATACAGCCTCGGAATTGTGGTTCCGATGAGGCGAATTCTTTCAAATGTCGCTGAATCAATAATTCCCTTCTGTTTTAAACATCGTAGAGATTTCGATGTTGCTTTCTCAATCTGAGGGGCTTTATCTTTTTCATTCTCCGTTTTCTGAAATTTGGTCTGATTTTCTAATATGGTGCACATTTTATCAATATAATCTGCTTTGTTAAGCAACACAATACCAGCATCTTTATCAGACTTAGAAATTAAAATATTATCATATCTTCTTAAATTCTCCACCGCTACGAGATGTTCTCTCATAAGAAGTTGTTTTGAGGCCGGACTACAGCGTAAGTACCGATAACAAGTATTCACTAGCGTAGATTTTAGTTTTTCTGCATCTAGTGTCGAGGTAGGATCGAGATTAGACAACTGTTCTTACAAGTTCTCAAACTGCACTTCTAAATCCAATTGTCAAGTTTTACGTTGTGGACAGCAAAACTTAGGGCTTAGCGACTATACCTCGAGTAATAATTTATCCAGATTCAAAGGAGAAAAATTGTGGACGTACCGTTCTGGATTAGTTGGAAAATCCGAAGAAAGCTTGGTTGGAATGATATGTTTGAATAGCATGTCCAGTTTGTCTTCACTCCGTTTCACTGCAATCCGTGCGGTGTAAGATTCTGTCCATAGCAGAAGCTATTGGAATTCGCCTGCACAATCCACCCCTCTTCACCCAGAAACTTTTTGTTCAGACTTTGGATCTGCCTTGGCCATCCCCCCACCCCGTAAGCCTGTCAAGAACCCCTGTTCAAGAGGATACTTGATGCAGTGTGACATTGAACTGACTGACCTCATTAACCACTCGTCCACGTTTACCCCCTTTATGATTCCCGTGTAAAATGTGATGATGATGAATAACTAAAAACGAGCTTGTTCGCTACACAATATTTTTCAATAATAAATAACTTTCGAGACGAACAGATGTCTTTCTGCCTTCATATCTGTTTTTATTTCTATTTATCTGTTAATAACAATATGGCACACATGCTAATGTTAGTATATTATCACCTCAAGGAACTTTTCGGTAAACTAGCTTTGTCTGCAGAGCAGGTAGTCGTCGAAAATGGGTATGATGGAGGTGGGTGTCCACCGACTGACTTACCTTATGCGGTGGCGGAATGTGCATCAGTAACTCAGGGCTAGATGTCTTAGAATAAAGAGCTGCGGGTGGCCTGTTGTAGCAGTAAAATGGAATCAACCAACTCACAGACGTCAGCTGACAGTTGTGAAAGGAGAATATCACGAATATGGGAATGTGAAAAAATGTAGTGCCCTCGGATGTGTACTGCAAACAAAAAGGTTACACATGTCACGTTTTCTTCAAGGAAATTACGACATCATTTAAATTAAGCGGACCGCTATGGAACACTATGCAGTGTGATCCAGGAATGAGATACTAATCTCAGTGAGAATAGCTAACTGTTGCAATTAAGTCATTCTATAAGATTCGACGTAGTAACAGAACTAACCTGGTCTGGATGAAATAAGCAAGACATTCGGGGCCCGCACAGGCAAGCCTAGTTGTCGTATGGTCGTCTATTTGATCAGATTTGTAGTGATACACACTAACATCAAGGCTTCACGCAGCTGTACCTTAGGGTGGTAATGGCTGATAGGATGACTTTTCCCCCACATTGTTGGGTGAGTCATCTTGATGGAACCGGTGTGGGTGAAGTCCATCCTGTACGTGCTATCATCATTCACGAAGATTTCCTCAGCTCACAGAAACAAACGAAGTCAGCAGAACAAGTAGAAGATGCCTCTAGCTTGTGTGCACTGCTATCATGTGAGTCGGACACTTGAATTTCACTCATCCCTTTCGTTAGACTGCTTCACACATAACGATGCACCTTGTACAGCTGCAAAGGTTGGAGTTCATCAGACCACCAAATGTAATTTCGAACTTAGTGCACGTTAAGGCTTTGATCGCGCATGTTTGTATGACTTCTCACTGTGTAGACCTTCTCACAAGTGATGCCACATATATAGTTGGCGCAACCTGCATTCTGTCGTCCGTTTGGTTTGCGTGATCATAGTGGCCATTAGTCGCGCAACGCGTACAAATTTTGACTCCGCGATGCCACTTCAGTTTGTTCAACTGGTTACTCTACATTCCTTTCGTCCAGTATTTCTTCCTGGAATGTCTGTTAATTATAAACTATAAAGTCTCTGTTATTGTTGACAAAAACTCAGGGTTGTTCGTGGTTTTGCACAACACGGAGATATGGATGGCTTATTCATATGATAGGCATATGATAGTACGTGCTGTTGCTAACCTGTCTAACCCTGTTTATCCCAGCTATGAGTTTTTGTAGTCAAAATGCTAAATATACATCATAGGATGACGCACTAAAAAGCTGTTGAATAAAGTAGATAAACAAAATCAACAAGAACGCTATTCAAACTTAGGAGATCGTCCTCTGGAAGCAGAAACCACCTAATCACTCGTGACATTATAGTCAAGATTAATATACAACGATTGTCAGTCACATTAAGGGCAGCACGATTCAAGTGAAATCACTGTCATGTTAGGGCAGTTTACGACAAATCCGTTGAGCCAAGTGTATCTTCCACTGGATGCACTTCCTGAGCTAATGTTTTCCAGATGTTTTCAATCGGGTTCCAGTCTTTATTATAGACACACCAAACAAATGTGTAGTGGATAAAACCGAGCAGACCGTTTTTTGGTGTACGCCAAGACGCGTTATCTCATTAGAATCTGGTCCCTTTCCACGTATGTAATGTGACTTACTAAGAAAAATCTTGTATTATTTTGTAGTACGAGATGGCACTTTGTTGGCTATACACTGGAGTCAGTCCACTTGTACCCTGTCGTGTGACGTAACATTCAGTCGACATTCGGCCCGATCCATATTAAGCTCGTCCATCATGATGTTACACATTTACTATAACTTCATTGATCTTGTGCCGGGATTTTAAGAATACTGGAATGAGAGAAGTTTATCCAAAACAAGTTAATCAATTTTGAAAATAACACCTTTACTTTTTCATTAGTAACGAAGTGGTTACGATTGAAATGAAGTGCTGCCGCGTATGTTGAATGCCTGACTCACTTGCAATGACAAAACTATGGCCGAGTCATGCAACTAGTTAACAGATCCCCCAGCCCTCTTCTGTTCTGCAGTTGACTTACTAGTAAGAGACTAACGAAAAGAACATGAAATTAAAACAGATGTATGCTATGCGGTTACATTAACCGTAACCAATATCGACTGGAGCGAGAACATTATGACAAATTAACTCCTTGTACTTTGCAATACGGTAACCCGTTAAGTCAATACTGGGTTAACCGTTAGTTCGTACTCTTCTGCGACTTATTATATCTGTGTCCTAATTCACTATTAAATGCAGTATAAGAAATTTTACTGCCACTTTCAGATAAATAATATGATAGTACTTTTATTGGGTGTACTCTAAATAATGAATTTGAGTCGACAGATTGGGGTGGGCTCAAATTGTTGTTTGACAAGTCGAAAACAGGAGATCAAATGAAACAACAACTCACACATTATGCATGGTGAGGTTTCGAAAACTCCCCCTAAAGGACGACTATTGTCTGGGTGCGGTACGGTTGCAAGAACCGACCTCAATAGCGCAGGCCCTCGGCACATACTGTCTTGGTTTCTGTCACGAGAAATAAACAGAATTTATGGTTCAAACAATGCATCAGTATGAGTCCTTTGTGGTCTCACACAGCTCCTCAAAGGACCACAACGCACATATTATAGCCACAAATATCGTTCGACTGAACTCAGGATTTGTGATCGTATTAGGATTGACAGTGGAATTTCACATTGATTGCACTGCTAACCTGAAGTTCACGGGACTACATGCAATCGACAGCTCACGTCTTAATCAGGATTGAAACCACTGGGACATGTCGGTCGTTTGTTTATAAGTAGTTCGCAGTATTTTGCAGGTGGCTGATGGCGGGACTGGTGTAATCCGTATAGCAATTAATTAAATAATAAACACGAAAATGAGCCAGAGTAACTGGTAGGAGACGCATCTCCTAACCCAAGGCCAGGTGTTCATAGAAGAACCGACGATCCAACAATTCAATGAGTTCCATTTTGATTCTATCGGTGGCGTCACGTTTGATTCTTGGTTCCATAAATATGGAGATATTTTTCATGTGGAGATGGCAGACCTTCCTGAAGACAAGAAAGTCAGACTATTACTGCGAAGACTGGGCACAACAGAACACAAACGATTCGTGAATTTCATCTTGCCAAAACATCCCAGAAATTTAATCTTTGAGGAAACAACAAGGACGCTGTCACAAATTTTCGGTGAGCAATTATCATTGTTCAATATTCGCTATCATTGTTTGAAGTTAACAAAGAATCCTAGTGATGATTGGGTACAGTAAGTAGCTAAAGTGAATCGAGAATGCGAACGTTCTAAACTTTGTAGCATGTCGGACGATCAATTCAAGTGTCTCATCTTTGTATGTGGTTTGCATTCACCCCCAGACGCAGATAATCGGACCAGAATTTTGAACAAAATCGAGCAGTGTCCAGATATCACCCTTCAGAGTGTCACAACAGAATGCCAGCGACTGGTTAGCCTGAAACACGATGCAGCAATGATCCAGCAGGCCGCTTTAACGGGTCCGCCAGAAATGATTTATGCCGTCAGCAGCAAGAACATGACCAAAGAAACCAGACACCAACCAGCAACAAATTCAAAACCACTATCACCATGCTGGTATTGCAAGGAATGGCACTTTGTTCGTCTCTGTGCGTTCAAAAATCACAGATACAACAGATGTGGAAAAAGAGGTCACAAAGGAAATATACTGTCGAGCACTAGTACAACCGTCCCAACGTCGAGAAAATTTTCACAGGCACCCGAAGTTTTCTTCCGGCAAGTCGAGGGTGGTAGCCGCAACATTTAAAATTGATGGGGGATCCAAACGCAAGTATGTCACCCCATGCATAAGTAGTGTTCCTACCCGCTTGCAATTAGACATCACTTCTGATATCACTTTGATTTTCCGCGATACATGGCGAAAGCTTTGGCGGCCTCCACTGCTTCCAACGCATCATACGGCTCGAAACGCCTCCGGCTGAACCTTGAAACTAGCCGCGGAAGTACCATGTGAAGTGACGTTTTGGAAGCAGCCGAATCAAAACCTGTTGGTTCGTCACAGATCACCCAAGTTTAGATCTACTCGGCCTTGATTGGATGGACGACTTGAAATTACTAGATCAGCCAGTAAACAGCATATGCAATCAAACGAAAATAAACAGTCGGTCAGAAACGCCGCATTTCGCGCCAGGACTTCAACATCGGATTGAGGAACTCAAGATTCGGCACGCGTCTGTTTTCGAACCAGGCCTCGGTCTTTGTACAAAAGCGAAGGCAACTCTAACATTACATCCAGAAGTGAAAACCAGTGTTCAGGCCCAAACGACCAATTTCGTGTGCTGCTCTGCCGATTGTGGACGGCGAACTTGATCGGTTGCAAGCAGAAAGTATGATACAGTCAGTGAATTACTCGGAATGGGCGGCTCCCATTGTGGTTGTTAAGAAAGCTAACGGCGGAGTTCGAATAGGCGCCGACTTTTCTACTGGCCTGAACGCGGCGTTAAAGAATTACAAACATCCTCTACCAGTGCCAGAAGACCTTTTTACGAAGCTCAAAGGGGGACAGTGTTTTGCCAAAGTGGACCTTGCTGATGCATATCTACAGATACCTGTGGAAGAAGAGTCGAGGAAATTGCTGACAATTAATACTCACAGAGGCTTGTTCCAGTATACACGACTACCATTCGGCATCAAAGCTGCACCAATAATCTTCCAGCAGATAATGGACACCATGCTGTCTGACCTTCCCGGTTGTGTTGCTTGTTTTGACGATATTATAACCATTGGCTGTGACGCTGCAAACCTGTTACAAAAACTGGACAAATTATTGTCACGAATTAAGGAGTATGGATTCCGGCTGGGGAAGAAGTGCATTTTTATGTTGCACATTGTCAAACATCTTGGGTTCATTATTGATAAACATGGACGCCATCCGGATCCGGCCAGTGGTGAAGCAATCAAGGCAATGCTTCCACTGAAAGATGTATCCGGCCTTCATGCTTTTCTCGGACTTGTCAGCTAATATGGAGCATTTATTCCTAAACTTCATCAGTTCAGATGGCTACTCAACAGATTTCCAACAAAGGATTCGAAATGGAAATGGACAACAGAATGTCAACGGAGATTTGAGAAAGTTAAAGCAATGATTACTTCGGATTTGCTTCTGATCTATTTCAATCCGTCTCTTCCAACAGAGGTTGCATCTAACGCGTCAAACTTTGGAATCGGTGCGGTAATTTATCATGTCTTTCCAGATGGATCGGAAAAAGCCATTGCACATGCTGCCAGATCATTGACCCCAGCCGAGAAAAACTATAGTCAAATTGAAAAGGAGGCACTTTCCATCATTTTCGCAGTCAAGAAGTTTCACAAAATGCGGTGTGGTAGGCGGTTCACTCTTCTTACATATCACAAACCTCTGCTGACTATTTTTCGTTCAAAGAAAGACATTTCGGTTTATAATGCAAACCGACTGCAACGTTGGGCGACATTGTTACTCGCTTATGACTTCAATATTCAATCCCGGAATACGCACGAATTTGGCAAAGCCGATGCCTTGTCACGCCTAATCAACTCGAAGCAAACAGAATCTGACGACTCCATCATTGCGTCAGTTACAATTGAACCGGAGGTTCGTCAAGTCCTCTTCGATAACATAAGAGCCCTGCCCATTACTGCTATGATCATCAAGAACTTAACGAATCACGACGAAGTCTTACAGAAGGTGATGCACTACGTACGCACAAAGTGGAATCAACACAACCTGGACCCAAATATCCGGCAGTTTTTTCATAGGCTTGGCTCCCTCTCCGTTATCGACGGTTGTCTCATGTTGGTGATCGGGTCGTCGCGCCACAAGTTTTACGTGAAAAAGTACTGAAGCCGTTCTCTACCGGTATCAGCCGACTGAAAGCTTTCGCGCGCAGTTATGTATATTGGCCGCAGATGGATTCGGAAATTGAGCGGTTCTGTCAAAGATGCGAAGGATATTAGCTAGCAGCTAAAGCACCCCTGAAGTGCCCGTGGCAACCATCGCCAGACGCAGAAAAACCGTGACAACGTCTCCATCTGGATTTTGCGGGTCCAGTTGATGGTCAATACTACATGATCATGATCGATTCATTCACCAAGTGACTGGAAGTTGTTTCAATGACAAACCCGAACTCTCTATCACTAATAACCGAGCTCAACAAGTTATTCAGCTACTTTGGCATTCCAGAGAATATTGTATCGGATAATGGATAACAGTTCATATCCGCAACTTTCCGGACATTTTGTGAGCATCATGGCATTTAGCAAAAATTCTCTCCCCCGTATCACCCACAATCTAATGGTCAAGCTGAAAGGTTCGTCGATACCTTCAAGCGGATATTACTTAAAGCCGAAGGAGAGGAAACTCCAGCAGATGCCATTCAGCATTTTTTGACTGCCATCACGTCACGCCTAATCGGAATATACCCGGAGGAATCTCGCCAGGTAACTGTAAGTTCGGACGGAAAATACGCACAAGGTTCGATAATATCAGACCTTCACCACTCACATCTGCCAACGGAGTACACGGGAAAGTTTATGCACAATGCATTCGGCGTTTCAATATTGGTGACTAAGTGCTTGCACGAGACTTCCGAGGTCAAAATAAATGGACCCCTGCGGTGATCTCAAAACGTAATGGGAAGGTGATCTACGAAGTCATTGTTGGAAAAGACACCTGGAGAAGGCATATCAACCAGTTACGGAGGAACCCTGGCCTACTTCCGATCAAACCAAACTCAACTTCATTACATTGGGAAATTCTACTGGACACCTTCGAATTTGATAAAAAGGATGACGTGCTGCTTTCAAAAGTCGACGAGACAACACCAATTTTTTTCCTCTTAGACGGTCCAAACGAACAAAGAAACCCGCGAAACCCCTACAAGTGAATCCAAGATGTCAGACCAATGACACATGCCGAAAAAGTGGAGATGTTAGGAGACGCTTCTCCTAACGAAGCAGCAAAGGCAAATCACGTCATATCAATTGATCGATCCGGCTTCAAGTTAACTGACATGTTCTAATTCACCCGGTTAATCAACCTCACTCAGTTAATCAGATTGAAGCTGCGTGATCAAACGCCTGTACACTATGTGAACTGTTTTCACGAGTGCATTTTCTAATACCCCTCTGTAATGTGATTCGTACTCGTTTGGACCTATAAATTTAGAGCCTCTGTTGCCTATTGGAACTCGCCTCGTTTTTTCTATTAAACGCTGTTGCCGCACCTACTCTTTTTTCGTTTATGGGTCAGCGACTGAACGCGTTACATCAGTAACCTTGAATTACTGATGAGCAGATGAACACCATGAGAGAATAAGTGCTTACTTTCGCTATTATAGCTGATGGCGTTCCACAATTGCATAACGGAAGTCAGTTGACCAAGAATCCGCACAGTGGACTACATTCAGCTGTAGATACATACTGTGTTCGCATTTCGACAGCCACAATTTGATGAATCAACGGAGGTTTCACATAAGACCGGTGGCAGCCAATTTACTGGAGTGTGATATTATTGCCACTGACTATTTAAGTAAAGTGGTTTACTGCAACACCAACAAGTTCTCTCATTTAACTGGTTCATGTAGACAACACGCGGCTTGAGCTTAGTGACAGAAAACCTGGCCTTGAATCTTAAGTTCAGTTTGACAACAAATACTTCCTTTGCAGCTCAAAAAGGTTTGCTTTTCTACGGGTGTATCAATTCCTATTGAGAAATCAAGTGTTCATGATTGACATGCACGACCAAAAACCAGCAAACCTAACAGAACTGTAGGTTTGTCCGCAATCCGTTATGAGGAATGTGTTTGGTTTTATGCCAACCACTAGCCCCGTCAGTTATTTAACATTTCATACAGCACAAAATTTCTGCGTGCTGAATGGTGGCACGCTTCACGATCTTCCAAAAGAACACCGTCAAAATGACCTCGATAATGTTTATGTCTTCACTGCCAATCGATTTTCAGAAAATGATTACTGCATTAATGAGTTGTCCAGTGGACATCAGAAACGCAAAGTAACTAACTTTTCGGTACTCAGGCTGTATCGCTGATAACCTCAGTAGTCTGGTCAAACCATTCTGTTAACACTTGATGGAAAGCCGGCTCCATTTCCCTTTTATTTTCGGATTATAGCGAAGCAAGTAGCAAACAGATATTGACCCAAGTTCTTAACGAATTGGTTTCTCAATGCAGGACCATCGTTAGTTTAAGATTAAATGTCTTACTACCAAGTGAAATGGTAAGCGATCACCGATATTTTGAAATCCCTTTCCAGTTGCCAGCATGGTAGAACTGGTCTTGTAAAATTGCTAAGCCGTGCTAAATTGACTACCGTGTACTTTACACACAACTGCTAAGAACCTGTGTAGTGTACGTTCTTAGCAATCATGCAGAGATTTCCGGACGGCTTGATGAAGGATATGATATAAACAATACTAGAACAAGACGAGCGTTAATCGAATTTGGTTGTGTTTTATTTATACGTTCTATGCAAGTTTCCAGAAGAGATAAAGAGTGTATTTGCCACTAACTCGTTCAGAAGGCAGATACAAGTCTAGATTCGAATTAAAATGTTGTTGCGGCAGTTTTATGATTTACATTAAAGCCATTTTAAAGATGCAAACAAGTCTGCTATGTTTGTGAAAATCCCATTTATATTCAGTACTCAATTCCATGAGTAAAATAATGGGATACTTGATTTTAAAAGAAAATCTTTTTACATAAAAAATTAAATGGTCTTACAATTTTGGCGGCGGAGGCATAATCGAATCAAAGTATACATCCTGAAAAGGAACACAATAACCTGCATGTGTGTCGCCAGATAACGAACGAAACTTGTCGTAAAACTCACACGGGTGACTTTATATGGCTTGCGTGAGTGTAAGTTAATTCATGTTGCTGTAGCAGCATCTGTATCAATCATCAATCACAAGCATATCGACTATGTCATATACAACTTATTCACCAGTAATCGCAGTATTATCCGATTAATTAACTGAGTTCTATGATTTCAAATTAAAGAGAAATCGTCAATTCACTGATCAAGGTTAACAGGGTAGTCAATGTTTATCCCTTATAAAAGGCTGGAAAGTCTGTGGGATTGCAACAGCTACCATAAATGACCAGTAATGCCCAAGATAAGTTAACCAAAAGACCCTCAATACTCACCAGTTTATCGACTGTTTCAGGAATTCCATACATTTCAACTCAGTGGAAATCTCACAAAATTATCAAGCAAAGCATAACAAACACAATGTTAACATTGCCAAAACACCAAACACCTGTCAATGTAGGGGGAAAATATGAATTAGACTCTTTAGCCGATGCGGAAAGAGTTTAATTACGGAAGCTATCAGAATGCTGTGTCAACTGGAACAAGTGATGTTAGATAACACAGGTATTGGCTGAGAGAACAATTTATCATAAAACCATGACTACTTAGGATGTTTCAGAAAACTCATGGAAGTGCTGTAGATAAGATGCTATCAGACGACTGGAATGACCTGCACATGATTTTAGAGGAGACTCCAGGTTCAGGAATGGCTTTGGACATCGAATTAAGTGAACAACGATCAGAAGCATATAGGCCATATCATTAGAACTTGGAGAATGACGAACTATGTCTACATGAACATCTGTAAGACGTGATTTAGTTGTAGTTGGTCTCACATAGGTTCATGTTTTACCAGCAGTATAGAAAGTGGCTGTTACATCCTTTTGTCCTCGGCCTAATCACCGAATTCGCTGTAGAGTTGACTGAACACAGAACGCACCATCATTTTAGATACCACATATTACGGCGCTTACTGAACATATCAGTTTCCATCAACAAGCTTTAAAGTAAACCACAAAGATTTCAGGCAAAGCGCTTCTCGACACTGGTGAGCTTCTCATACTTTATCTATCCAGTAGGAATCGCCAAAATAGACCCATTTGAGTGACAGATTTTTACAGGTGGAAAGTGGATACCTCGCAGCTTTATGAGAAACCATTGTGATCTTGTGTCCGGTGATATATGCAGGATGTTTGTGCATTTAATATGAATTATTCCAACAAACCAGGAGGGAGAAGATGGAGACCTTAACTTGCCGTGTCTGAATTCCTGTTTTGGGTAAGCCCCACAATTATTGAGAAGCAGTGCAGTCTATTTATAATTTCTTAAAAATTGATTGATTGATTTCCATTACCAGTGGCCCAGAAAATGTGACTAGACCTCCATGTTTTTTGTCGGATTAGTAAACAATCCTTAAAGCATGCGGAATTAGTTGGATAAATACAGTGAAGCAGTTCAGATATAACGACAAGTTCGATGCAGCACAGTAACCTTAACGGCAGCTGGGGAAATTTTAGTTTCGTAGACGAAGTTAATTTAGTACTGGAAGTACAACTGAGGAGGTCCTATGCGGGGTTCACGCGGGAGTTGTACGGTCACGGGAAACTATTCTCTTCGGGTATTGTGTGGGTCAAAGGAACTTCCTAGAGCGCAGTTGTTGCCCTAACCTTAACATCAGCACCGCCCTAATTTTTATTTACCACGCTTATTACTAGTTACTCTCGTGACTAATCTTCTATTCATCCCGACGTCTTAGCAAGTAGAACTGGACCGAAGACCACTAATAGGCATGATATACAACATGGTTGCAACTTATCCATTCTTGTTGTAAATTAATTGTGATACTCACATTCTAAATGCAAACTTCATCATAGTTCATATAGGTCCTCATGGGCTTTCATCTGCTCGTTGGCACCAT
>JTDE01004566.1:37404-57061 GCA_014338405.1 Paragonimus skrjabini miyazakii | reverse complement strand
ACCGGCCAACAACCTCCATGATTTCATTATTTAACATTAAATCTACGGAATCACAACAATCTTGCAAAAGCACTTTGCATCACGAGGCTGCAAAACGCATTCCGAAGTACTTAGCAGAACGCAAAATGGCGTTCAGCGTTGTTTGTGCCGATTGAAAGTTGTCAAACAGCAACATCTTGTCATCAGCATAATCAAGATCAGTCAACCTACCACCAGGTAGGAGGTCCACACCAGCATCATATGAGTGCCGCAGATAATCCTCCATTACTTTGTCCACGACGAAATTGAACAAAAATGGTGAAAGAGGACAGCCTTGACGAACGCCGCTTCTGGTGCTGAAGCTGTCAGATAGCTCACCGTAAACCCTAACCTGAGCCGAAGTATGGGAGTAAAGCGCCGACAGTATGTTCACATACTTGGTCGGTACACCCCTGCGTTTAAGCGACTCTAAAAGCGTAGATCGATCCACCGAATCGAATGCACCTTTATAGTCGAGAAATACGGCAATTGTTGGCCGCTCTGGCAAATCGGTGATATCAGTTAACAATAATAATGGACCACAATTCGGGCTTCACAGTCGTCTTATATACGCGATCCCTAGGCCTAAAAGACATGCATCCCTGTTGCCAGAAGGGTACTAGGTTGGCGAATACCGCTCTAGCTTAAAAGAAACGCGCTTCCGCTTCATTCCCTACACCTCTGCTGTCGTCGCTGTTGATATAATTTTCCAATTACACAAACCGGTCAACAACTTCCATCATTATTATCCAACATCAAACCCACGTAGTGGCAACAGCCTTGTGGGAGCACTTTCGCCTTTTGGGGCTGCACAAAGTATTCCGCAATGTTTAGCAGATTGATTTTATCTTGAAGTGTTCGTTGTTCAGCAGGTCTCCATATTTGCCTTTCAAAGCACAATGTGGACCTGCCTACAAATCACCTCATGATGAGAGACAACCAGTGTATTGGTCTTTGAAAGATTAGTGATGTCATCTTTTGAACAGTACAGTCTACGCATGCACATCGAACGCTTAAGCCGGCTACCATTACTATCAGGAACTCGTGTAAACCGGTCAGTTAACAACATTTTCGTCCACACTAAAAGCCACCATCGACATAGACTGCCTTGTTGAAATATATTATGAAGTCCAGTGCGGTATTGTACCTGCAAGCCTTTTGTTGTGTCGCAGCGCAAGTATAGTTTGCGCTTATCTGGAGACCCTGAACTCAAAGCCACTGAAAAAACAAGTGCTGTGACTGCGCTGGAAACGCAACTCGACTAGATCTTCAGTAATAACCGCTTTTGCGCTGCCACGAAACTTTGGATACAAGAGAAAAAGATACCTGGCTCATGCTCCACTGTAATTAAGACATGGACGGAGGTGAACTAAAACATCAGCTGGCCAACCTCTGGCTCAGCGCACGCACTCGCTGAAAACACCCCAAGCTCAACCGGGCAAGTTGAGTGTAGCAGTTAAGCATCAGTGTGATCCACTGATGTATTGCTGTCTGTGATCATGATGCTGATGAGTGTTGGTGGGAGTGGTTCCGATGACCAACACTCACACGACTGGTCGAACAAATGACGGGAAACGTCTGTGATAACATTGTTTTTAACGGGTCCAAACATTCGGCACTGATGTGCAAATGCATCGTTCAGTGAATTTAATCGCCGGGCCACTTCGGAACTCAAGATCATCGCGCAGATGTCAGGCATCGTTGGCTTGGCCGCTTCAAATACTGCGTCTCCACTTGAAGAGTTCGTCTGGAATTCGATCACGCACTTAAGTGCAAAGTTTGTCTTTCACGTCAACGGAACGCCACTACATCATCAAACAATTCGACTTAGTAAGACTGCCTAAACCACAGACACTCAGTCTGTGTCAGAAAATGCTGGCCTCTAGCCTAGTAGCACCTCCACAGGCAACATGGAGGCACGCCGAACGCATTCGGAATTTATAGCAAAGACGCTATACTGCATCGTGTGATATCACTGCTCGTTCGTCTGTCAACCGTTCAATATCTGTGTGACCCCTGGAATCTTTTGATTTCCCCCGAAACTCTTCGTAAGCTTTAAGGGCCGTACACGTGAAAATTTAAAGTCCAATCAAAGGGCCTCGCTTTGTTGGGAAGAAACAAAATGTTACAAACTGGAGCTACTGACAACCTTCCCATGTCATCTGAGCAATGGGCACCACAAATCCAGGTTACTGTAGACAATCAAGCTGAATAACAGGGCAGGAAAACTGTATGCCATAATCACACTAACCATTAGCATTGTTAATCTCACAGGTGACGTAAAAGGGCTGACATACTAAAAACAAAATCAACCAACGGATTTTGGGATGAACCGAACGCAACGGAGTGCTACAGCAAAGGTATCGATGACAGTGCTAAAGGCAAATGGTAAGTGTGTACACAACTTGCGGCAACACTTAGGACACTCAGCCAAGCTCAAATGGCATCAGTGCTCTCAGCTACACCATCTCGCGTTCCTCGATCGAGACAGAAGTCCTTCACAACTTCGAGGTATTAAAATTCCACATGGAAACTAAGTCAAACGGACTTCCCCCAGCGCTTTTCACAGATAAAAACATTCCGAGGCACGGAGCCGATGATATTGTTGTGCAGGCTTTGGGTTAAACAGGTTGTCACGAATACTTGAGATTCGAGTGGTATTGTCCACACTTTCTGGCGCTCACCATCACGAAAGCAATCGATTTCATATCAAATCAGAATCGATTGTTGCCAGTTGTTTCGCAGTCTAAACGTAACGCGTAAAGAATATAACCGGGAGTAGCAGGCTAGGTTTCGCCCAAATTATGTCTGTGTTTGTCACAATCGCTGGCCTCACTGGACGCCGAGAAACCATGTCATGTAAATGACTGACGTCTGTTTTGGGGAGATGGAGTCTCTTTTGGGTGATACGGTTGGGATGACATCACATCACTTGGGTGGTAACTGGCGGCCGTTGCAAGTGTGCACCGATTACAAGCTATTTTAGTCAGCACCAGGTTTAGAGGTCAGATGCGTCACTGCCATACTTGGCGTTCCCCTCTTCGAATAACACACGGTCTCAGATAGATCGCGTAGCTGTTAGCTATAGATGATGTGGCCTCTTTCTGAAATACCGTCCTTATTGGGGCACATACTTGGATTCAGATTACATGTTGGTGTGTAACCGTTTTGGTCTTTTACGGGGAAACAACTCCACCGATTAAAATGGCTAGCTGTTGAGAAGCTGGTCTTACCATCCATAAAGCTTAAGTACTAAACCAATCTGGAACGCAAGCTTGACGGTTTTAACGCCAGAGATCCTAACAGCTGTCGGGCCTAAATCTCAGATCAATCATGAACTTATAGCATACGTTACGGTGGTTCGTCAGTTAACCAAATGTTAGATCTTAGAGAAATCTCTGGAGTTGTTCGACGCCAGCCGGAACATTCACCCTTACAGTTTGTATAAAAAACTTAGGAGGGATGTCAGTAGAAAGGTGAAGTGTAGCCTGATCGCCGATCGTAAGGTTTGGCTAATGGATAAAGTTAAGGAAATGGAAGCCGCCTCTGCCTCAGGAAACCTTGACAGACTATTCATGCTTATCTGTGCTACTGGTCCAAGGCGACCCTCTATCGGTGTGGCAGTCAGCCAGGCAGACGGCACACTCACGCACAATTAGTCTAAATGATTAAAGCGTTGTAAAGAACATGCTGTGCGTCAGTTCCGTTGGTCTGCTGCTTTACTGTGTTACCATCCTAAACTTGCAATGTAATACATTAGTCGGTAGATTTGGGACCGCCCACTAAGACTGAAGTCTGCAGTTGCCTTTCGGCCCTCAAACGTAATAGGTTGGTTCGTCCAGTTGATCTCCTACCGGCACTTTCAAACGACGGTGATGAGGCGTTATTGGAGATCTTGACACATTTGTTTCAATTTATGTGGATGACGAAGGCCATCCCTCCGTGGTGGGGTTACTCGATTATAGTTCCCATATTCAAGAAAGGAGTCAGGGCGTTCCTGCGAAAGCTATAGGAAAATCAGCTTGGTTCGTCATTACGATGGCTCTGGCATCCATTACACTTCATTTCCTCACTGAAGCTAGGAAGGCAAACAGTAGGGAAGAACAAGCAGAGCTTCGCTCTGAGCGAGGATGCATTGATCTAATTTTTGTTTTCTGCCAAATTTCTGAGCAGCTTCATACGTACCTCCTGTCAATAATTTCCGGAGTATAAGAATACGTTTGATTCAGTGAATCGACCCACACCTTCAGAGTCGCTTAAACACAGAGGTGTACCGAACAATTTGTAAACATACTGTCGGCGTTTTATTCCCATAATTCAGCTCGTGACAGGGTCTACGGTGGGTTGTTTACAGTTATGATCCCAGGAGCAGCGTACGTCAAGGTTGTTCATTTTTCCAATAATATTTAATTTTTGTCCTAAACGAAGTACTGGAAGACTGGCTGTCATGCATCCGGGATGCCGGCGTGGACCTCTACCTGGTGGAAGGTTTACTGACCTTGATTATGCTAACGACAAGGTGTTGCTACATGACAATTTTTGTGCAGCACAAACAATGCTAGGAGCTATTTCTCACTGTGCTAAGCACTTCGGAATACGTTGTGCGGCCCCAAAAAGCGGAAGCGCTTCTACAAGGCTGTTGCCACTACGTGGGTTTGATGTTGGATAATAATGAGGGAGGTTGTTGACCGGTTTGTGTACTTGGGAAAGTGTATCGGCAGCAGAAGTGTAGGGAATGAAGCAGAAGCGCGTTTCTTTTAAGGTAGAGCGATGTTCGTTAACCTAGAACCCTTCTGGCAACAGGGTGGTATGTCAATCGCTTGTATCGAACGGCAGCAACGAGTGAATAACGAGGAGGTTAGGAAGCGGGTGTTTGGCGCTTATTGTCAACCGAGTTCTTTCGTTCAGTCCTTACACTTGCACAGACTTAGGTGGTTGGGTCATGTATTAAGGATGCCAGCTAGTCGTCTGCCACACCGGGCACTTTTTGCCGACGCTGCGGTCGATTGGCGCAAGGTTCGAGGTGGACAGATGATGACCTGGCGTAGACATATGAAATCGTTCACAAAGGGGTTGGCTACTGTAGATCGGGTTCGTCTTCCGGGCTGGAGCCCTCACGACTCACAGAGTTGGTGGCTTGAAACCTTAAATGAGATGGCGGCTAACCGAGCTCAGTGACGTGAATGTTGTCGTTGTCTGGCCGAGTTATTTGTAAAGTTAGTACACTTAATGAAGCGTGACAGTGAAAGCCGTAAGGAAGCTGTCTTACTGAATGCACCTTACGTTCACTTACGGCTCAGTTATTTGTTTGCAAGGTGTGGGCACTTTGGTGTTAAATGATTGAATATAGACATGGGTAATATTAGTAGCTAAATCCTTTCTCCTTCCCCTTCTTTCTTCTTCCTTCCTTGCTTTTTTCTTTATGGTTGTGTGGTGGTTAAGCATCACTGAGAACCACTGATACATCGCTGTCTATGATGAGAGTGTTGATGATGATGAATTTAAAAGAAAAGGATTATATCAGTATGGTAACATGGTAGATCGCCAACAGTTCATGCGAACACTGAGTAAGGCATGGCGTAATGGAACTACCAGTATTGTTGGAGATCATATTTTTATGCGTACGGGGTAATTAGTTGTTTCCGAAATCGAAAATAGGTTTGATTTCTAATTCGCGTTCGCAATCTCTGATCAACCAAGTTTATCTTCACAGGGGATTGTGGAGGCGACGAGTTTGACGTCTACTGAGTTCTGGGGGTTCGTATGTCAATTCACACGCCCTCTGGGCGCATTGAGCATATCATTTATCGGACTTATTAGAGCTCAGCGCACCTTATACGAGATTTTGGCAGAAACAACCTGACAGTTTGAAGGTACTCCATAAGGAAAGATGACTATGGCTTATTAGATCCATCACAAATGGCCAGATCTCTCCAGAATTTTCTTTGACGTGCTGACAACTGATGACCAACTAATGGTCCATACAATCTTTTAGTGGAATGGCCAGTTTACTTCATGCATTCGTTCAAGTCGGTGGCCAGCCTGTGGTTCACTGACCTCCAGAATGAATTCTCACCAACCAGTCGCTCCGTACGCCTCTTCTTATAGGATTAATCAGAAATATTTGTTGTCCGAATATTAGCAATCATTGGCTGGTCGAGTCGGTCATAACACCCAAAGTCTGTTCTCGTCCTCACATTCTAGTAGTTAGAACACCCTGGACACTAAAAGGGAGGTAGTAGGGCTGCCTCTGAGGTGACTGGGGCGTATGTTGTTCGGGATCATTTCTGTCCATCCTTAGATGCCCGAGTGCCAGGAAATGTGTGTGCCGTGTTGTGAAACAAACTTCGCGGACGCACATCTGTTAGTAAAAGTAAGTGTTCATAGGAGACGCTGAAAACCAGTACTCATCGTGGACTGTACTGGTACGTGCGTTAATCTCTTGTCCTTGAGATGATAAAAACGATTGATGGTCGTCCTAGATACAGCTGTCAATCCGAATAGCATCATGGTGACTGAAACCAAGCGGGTGCATAACTTGGACGGAGTGATTAACCATAATGACAAGAACGATCTCCGCATCCATGAGGGAAAATACCAATTTATGTGATCAACCCAGTAGTTAGGCTTGATGTTTTATCACAACGGCTGCCACCCAGGCCTTAACAACATCCAAGTTATTGTTCACATGCTACTACCCTGTCATCTCTTAATTCTGTGCACTTTTTGACGTCGCGTGTTTTCGCATGCCTTGTACCGCGTCCGACTACCCTTAAGCAGGTTGTTCTCCACGAATCATCCACGGACCTGGTGATTTAGGGTCAGCATTCAATTCCAAACAATCACTTTGATCTCAGCCTTCAAATTGTGGTTGCGACGCACGTATTCAAATTTGAAGTAAGTGCTGTGATCTCGTACCTTTTCCTCAATAATTCTCGAGTGCGATCGCTGTTCCTTTCATGAGAATTTCCCGAGCATTCGACTTGAATCGAGACTGGCTTCCTAGCCCCAACAATAAGCTAGTGCTTTGATTAACTAAACATCAAGCTGCTGTAAACTTTTGTCTTTAAACTCGTGTTAACGACTCCAGTCGCATCTTTGTGGGTTCCATCTTCTGTCATTGCGATTGCCCTTACCCAGGTTCGAGCTACCTAAGGATATCCGGCTCATATTCGACTTAAAGTATCAAGTGTTGTCGACCGCCGTGTTATGTAGAAACTGAAAACCTTGTATCTACCACTCAAGCGATTGTTGACCTGATTTTCAGAGATACCTGAAAATGAGAGGAGTATTTGGTGCTTGCGCGATTGTCGACTGCTTATCAAGTTGTTATGCGTTTATTATCGATCGGTATAGATTGAAGTTGGGACGCTGTTCTCCTTTGGATGTTGTAGGTCGTTATGATCACTCAACTTGACTAGAAAATGGACTATTGATCCAGTCGACTCCATTATGGCAATTCAAATGAACTAACAATAACTGCAGGAGAATTTTATCCCACATGCCTCCCAGTAAGTTCCATGTTAAAGACCACCAAGTGTAAAGGTGGAAATCTTATAACTCCGTTTGTGCTTGCTTCCATACCAGCACGTTAGTTGTTTGTTTTTCAGCGTTGTTGTCGACTATGATAAAATACTTCTATTCCATCTGTTAAATAGACTTATTATGAATCACAAGGGAATGCCAATGCTGCCGCCGCGTTGGCTAAATTGTCCAAGGATGGGCGACATGATTTTGGACATATTCATCCCATTCAAAACGCCCCTGGACTCCAAGTTTGACTACTTCATCCAGCCGGAGCAAATATTCAACGTGGACAGTGTTTTCAGAACGGCTGAACCGGTAACAGATTCGCTCGGTGTTCTCTTTCTATTCATTCCGTTTTAGTACAAATTGGGATTGATTGTGGACCTTACAAAATCCAAACGGTTTTATAATCGTCGTGAAGTCACTGATAACAATTGTAAATACATAAAAATCGAGTGTAAGGGAAACGAAGAAACACCGACCTCTGAACAGGTAGATCTATTCATCAAGATTGTCAATCAGTTTTTGGATAACAACCCGGGTGAGCAGAAAGTTGGTAAGTCGACACTACAGCTGTATTGCCCTCTAACTGTCGTGTTACACTTATAGGTGTGCATTGTACACATGGTTTTAATCGGACTGGTTTTCTTATCGCGGCTTATTTAATAGAAGAACTGAATTATGGGTAGCTCACTGTTGTTTGAAAATGTGAAATTTTGTGCATAGTGCAGACATCGCCGTCCAGATATTTGCCGACGCTCGCCCGCCTGGAATTTACAAAGCTGATTACTTGGAAGATTTGTTCACACGCTATGGCAACAAGGAAGATTGCCCACCCGCCCCTCCGCTTCCGCAGTGGTGTCTTGGTAAACATGTGATTTATTTCCTCTCTCAGTTCACTGGCAGTATGAATCCTTCTGTTGTGTGTTACCACCCCTTGCTCATCCTAGGACACTCTCTTTTACAAGAATGACGTGTCTCAACGGTCGATTACTGTGATTTTTTTGACGTTATAAGCTAGAGGCGTTCAAAATAGTAACTCAAGATGTCCGAGATAATAAACAAGTCGTTTTTTTACTGTGAAATCCTTGTCACCGACCTATACTGTCTATCAGACTCGCATCCAGTATCAGGGCACCCTAGTCTTGTTGATTTCTCAATGTAATCCTGATAAAACATTTTACCTGCACTTTTACGAGTATCTTGAAGTGTTAGCAGCTGGTTACGCATCCGCCAGTATCGGTTTGAGTGTCAAGGCTAAAGTGTGTCATTTCGACCGCATTTCAGCACGGCTCAGAGATTCGTGTAACTTGTGCAAGCCTGCGAATGACAGACTTGTTCCGTTTGCTACATTCGCGCACATCCCTAACCGACTACAGTCCGGAGTTAATCAGTAACTAGTTCTGCTAAAATCTGTCTAGTCTTTTTCATCCAACCCCCTGAACTGATGTTTGTGACTCTTGCCAGAGGTCTGAATGTCCCGACATGTGAATGCTCGTCAAATGAAGCTCACTGAAGGGAAGATCAGTTCGGTCTTGTTATTCTTTTTTTTGAAACCAAAAACATTTCTGAATATGTGTTCAGACCAGTATGTGTGGATCTCCGGTGTAAATCTCCCGCCTAAGAATGACCAACTCGCTGATACCCAATGCTAGAACACTGGAAGCTATCATTACGAAATATTCGGATGTTATATCACAACTGCTGTTTCAGAATGCCTTTCAACTAGAAGAGGCTTATCGAGGCGACGGCATGAAAATTAAATTTACAAGGTGTCCGTAGTCTGATTTTGAATTGCTTGTCTGATGCACATTTTCTATATGACAGTATACATTGGAGGGTTTCAAATGATCAGAACTAGAGAGTCGCAACGGGATGGATAAACAAACAATTAAGGCAGTATTCTATCGATCAGGATTACTGTTAGGCTCCCTAGCACGTGATCTTGTGGGATGTGCTGCTCATCGCAAACATCACGGTAACTAGCTCTAGTCTCGGTTTCCATTTCCGCATTGTATCTGTAAAGTTTAAACAGCCTGCATGTGACTGAAATAGTTACTTGCGGCAGTTATCCTTTACATGGTGCTCAAGGTGAACTTGTTTCCTTGACTTTGACACTCATTTGCGTTGAGGCACCACGGAGTGTGGTTGTCCTTTTTCCTCCGTGGTTGTATTCTTTCTCACAGCCTCGCTAGGTTCGCCTGGAATACTTCTTTTATTTAGATAAACTGTTTTGTATGCGGTTGGTCCCACTGTCCACTAACGAAGGGATTGACGTTGGATTCCACTGCTTGCAAAGTCCCAATCCCTTCCTAAGGATGTGATCGTTTAAACTTTTGCAGGCTAATCACGAATGGTCGATCAGCTCGGCTTATGGAAGTCAGTGGGCTATTTAATACATCATTCTTTCGAAAGCTATTCCATTTATGTTGTTGAAGCCTGAGTTTATGAAAGAATGCCAAATTCTGTGTTTAATTAAACTGGAAAATTCCAACTTCTTTCGTAGAGGACAACCAAAATTGTCCGGCTCAACCAACGAAGAGACTTTTCCAAACAGAACATGGTAATGATTTTACGGATTCGACTAGTGCCCCAAAGGTTCCCCGGTGCGAGCTGAATGTGGAAGAGGCCATCTCCATTGAAAAATTATCAAATAGATCTTTTCCCCCGCCACCAAAAGGTACACCTATGTTAATGGAAGGCGTTTCACGTGTTGTCACATTAGACCAAGATTGTAGAGAAGCTCATGAAGCCAGGGAGCTCGCAGACCATTTATTAAAAACAGGTGGATGTTTGTACGTCGAAGGCCAGCTGGTTTACGCTGATGGTCAGTCTACAGAAAGTGATTCCGAAGGTATAGAACAGTCAAAAGGGAGCCGACCTTCAGAAGACAATAACCGAACAAATCATCCTCTTCGTTTCAAAGGAAGCCAGCCAGTGTCAATCTCACAGCGAAACATGGAAGCACTCGTGAACTACGAGTATTGCGTTTCCCACAAAGCGGATGGGAGCCGCTATTTACTTCTAATAGCCGGACCTAGTAAAGTATATTTAATTGACCGCGCCAATTTTGTATACAAGCCAGATGTGCTTCATTTTCCAACGGCATCCTGGGTGAAGAGTATCAAAAATTCGACGCCGCAGCCACCAAACCCAGATTTTCTCTCAGGTTCTGGCAATCATCTCTTCAACACTCTGCTTGATGGTGAAATGGTTCTTTATCGAGATCCGTCCAAGTCAGCTTCTGCGCACCATGACGATGCATCTAGTGGCGGTACACCGCGGTTTCTCATCTACGACATAGTCACACTCGACAACAGCCCTGTCGGTCGTTCTCCTTTTTTCAACCGCTACATGGCCATTGATACACAAGTCATTTGTCCCAGAAATGTTGCTGGTCACATGGGTTTAGTTGATTTCGCCATCCAGTCCTTTTCAGTTCGACGGAAACCTTTTCGTTCGCTTAATCAAACAGAACAGGTGAGCATTTTCTAGATGACATTGTAGTTTGGTTTTTCAATGTGTGCTGTCGCAGCTGACCGTTTCCGTGGTAATTTACTGCCTCTTTACATGGTCCCTCCCTCACGGAACACCAAAACCGATTCTAGGGAGTGGATATTATGACGAGGGACCACTAATCTTATCCTTTCTGCATATGACCACATTACTCTGCTTGAATAAAAGACATATTCATGGGAGCGAAAGCGTTCCTTCAACGGAGACGTTTCTAATTGGAAGTGTGGGCATTTCGATAGATTTTGGTGGAACATGGTTTATAAGACAATGTTATGTTATCGGAATTGTGAAGGTAGTCGTGCGCTCGTGATTAATACTGAGGTCCTATCAAAACTGTTCTCAATGTGTTAAAGTATTATAGACCCTGTAGATTGAATCATACCATGGAGTGACTGTAATACTCTGAATTAGGGACTTCGAATAGCCCTTGAAATCGTACTAGGATTGAAACCTCCACGTAAGTAATAAGCAGAAGATCTCGCACTGGTTGCAGTAAGCAGTTCATATTCATGAGACAAGCAGCCGAATTTGTGGTTGTACAACAGTATTAAACAAATCATAGTCACTCATTGGTTGATCATGTGGATACATACAAAGTCACAAACTGAGTGTTAATTGGTGCAATACGGAACAAAGAAATAAGCGAATAACAGCAGACGTAACATTGAGACGGTTTGTCCAATCCTGATGCAGTATCTTAAACGCGACGTTTGGATTGGTTTCTTGTTAGAACTTCTATTGTGTCGGGGTTTGGATAAGCGGTGAATCGAGTAGATTTTCATCACAGTGACCCTAAAGTGTGACTTATTATAAGGATTACTCAATCATTATACAATGAAGGAGGATCATACGTCGACTTAATCAATAGTGCTATCTACCTGCCTTCCGAATTGAAAGGGAAATAAAACGGATAAACTTTTTACCATCAATTATTCACCGTCGTGCAATGCTGATTACGCTAGCATTGAAATTCTGTCATTTCCAGATAGGCGCCAACTGTTGGTTGCTCGAATCTAGAAACGTAGCCTGCTGACAAAACTCCTTTATGACCATTGTCTTATCTAGGATCTGGGTGAAGTTGAGGAGGACAGTACGAAAAAGATTATATTTTGCCGAAGGCCATTCATTTGGTCGCTGTTTTTGAAGGCTGCGAACGTAGATCGGGCATCGTTTTCTAATTGAGGGCCTTTTCCGTAGTTCAGTTAGTCCATTGAAATAATACCAGAGGTTCAGGTTCTAAAATGAAACTTGCAGTGTCTCTTGCGCTCCCACGTCTAAAAGGTTATATCTGAAAATCGTCGCTTATACATCCCAGTGGTCATATTTTGAGCGTTGATTTAGCCTGGTTCCGGGAACAAAAGTGCTACTGAGTAAACTTCAACTTAAGTCAATTAGTTTAGTATATTTACTATTTTAGCTTATTAAAACGATATATAAGTTATGCGCAAGAATTGTTTTGTGTACTTTAGTTAGGGTTTACAAGTAAGCTGGATATGGCTCAACGAGGTCGCTGCACTATTTCTTCCTGGGAGTACTCTAGGTCAACTTCAAACCCCAAAAAGTGTTTCGTGTATTGTTCTGAGGTTTGTTTTTTAATGCTTCAAATATTACTTCACAAAAATGCTCTTTGAATGAGGACGTTTTTTCCGTTGAGCCTCTTTTTCCTAAGGAGCGTATGCCCACTAAGTTATGTACTCTATCAAAAAGAAGACGCTTAGTCTTAAGGCATGTTAATTCCGATTGCGTTGACTATCTGATCACAAACCTCACTCGTTTGACCGGTAGTCTAGCAGATACGGTTATCAGTCCGTGATACGATGGTTGATGGCTCGAACCCCATCTGACAATTCCGAGTAATCATCTGCTAAGTGTGGTATTAAGAGACCCCATAGTTTGTCCGATTGCTACAACATAGCGTTCAGTTCATGGTTACTTACAGCCTGTTTGTATTGCTGTTGGATCAGTAGTAACAGCGATCACACCGTCACTTGTTCCTTTTTAGGTTTAAGAAAACTGATAATATCCAGCTCACATTTAGCTCAGTAAGTTTGACGTTGGTGAACCCATTGTGGAAGTAAAGCCAAGAACTAGCTTTTTAATGACATTTCTGCGAAAGTCTTGACCGCCACCCTGCACTCGGTCGGGAATTATCACCTTCCAGGTTGAGAGAGCAGTATAGCAATTCACTCCGTTAGTCACAAAAGCCTTATGACAAAAGCAGTGCCACAGTCAAACATCCCCGTACTTGTTAGAACTTTTCCAGTGGCGTTTCACTGTTGTACGTTTGCACTTATTTATTGATCTGTTGCTATCAGGATCAGTTACGGACCCAGCCTCCATAACGTTACAGTTCAAAGTGAAAACTTTATATGTACCAAGGTACATCTAGTAGCATGGCAAGAAACACAAAAATCGGGCCCTCTGATCTGTAATGCTATTTGATTTTCAGATCAATCATATCGTTTCATTTTCTGCTCCAGTTATTGAAACCGGAATTCGCTCAACAACTCGATCATGTTACGGATGGTTTGATATTCCAACCATGCGGACCGGAGGACTTTTACGTCTTGGGCACATGCCCGCAGACATTGAAATGGAAACCACCCCAGCTGAACACGATCGATTTCCGGTGCAAAATCGTGCATGAATCTAAATTAGGGTACGTATGAAAACTGTTACCTTCTGGTTTGTTGATTTGTATTCGCGGATCTGGTCGATTTTAAATTGAACGTCGCTTACATTTTTGATTGCCGCTTTCGCATTCAGATAGACCTTCCAAGCAGCCTCTTTCGAAAGCTTCCAGCTTACTAGATCTCGTCAGTGCAGCGTACTATTGCCATGATTTGGATATGAACCCTGGTCGATATTCACATGAAGCAACCTTGTGCATAGCTGCGCCATTGGCCTTACGGTTGACAAAATTGAGTTGTCGTGTACGAACGCTTAAACTCATCTGTCTGCAAGTAATGATCAGGTTGCCTGTTGGTCACTATAGGTGGTGGAGTTACTGTCCGTTAACTCCGTTCGATAACTCCGAGATTAAGGCTTCTCAGTCAAAGCGAAATGACAGACATACTTAAACTTGTCGAGAAGTGCATTCATTACCGATGATACTGGGAGATTGACAAACATAATTTGAACCCCACTCACATTCCATTGTAATTGTCGCATTCACGTGGATTTTTCAATCAGCTTCTTCCTCGAGAAAGCACTGGACTCAAGCTTCTTCATTGTTACAGTTCTTCACTAGCGTGCATCCTTGCTAGCACCTGTATTTGTACTCCGGGCCACGTTCAGTGAACCTGATTCGCTTATTCTCTAACGTTGTCAGTTACTTACTAAATCATTTAGGTTTAACCAGAAAGTAGTACATAATCTGTGGCAATTTGCTCACTAATAATTGCCTTTGATTTTTTTCTGCGTCGTCGGTCTGGTCAGCCCGGCGGACGATCAGCTGATGCCCTCAACAAATGATCCAACTGCCTAAAGTTTGTGCATTCACAAAAGTTGCGAAAGTTGAAACGAACTCGATCCTCGTACCAAGCGTATGCTTACTAATCTTGTTGCTCGCGTGTTGATATCACCTTGCGAATGCAACTAAATACATACATCAATAGTGGAACAGTTGGAGACAATTTGTCATTCACCCAGAGCCACTTTTCTCACTTGATCGTATTATTTGTTCATTGGTGAAATATCACGAGAACGTCTGTGCTACTAGAAATGACTTAGCTTCCAGTCTATCCTAGATAAAGATCCCCCCACTTCTGTGCTTGTGCCATAGTCTTTTCTAGCACAGTATTGTGTTTACAAACCTCAATTGTCTCGTCTGAACGTATGATGATTTTCGTTGTACAAACGTTTTCATTGTTTTATTTCTTATTCGCCATCCGTTAACAGATATTTCAGTTAGTCTTTCTCTAGATATTTGTGAATCGGCAAATTGGGGCAATAGACACTTGGTCTTTAAACTGTTCAAAGTTGTTTTAACTATTCTTTTTGTATCATTTCAACAGAGAGATCCCTGGCTATGTTGGCTACTTGTATCTAGGCGGTCTGAATGTGCCGTCAGCCAAACTAGGTCATGTTGGACCGAGAGACAAGAATTTGGATGGCAAGATTGTGGAGTGCTCGCTCGTACCTGGACATGGATGGAAAGTGCTTCGAGTTCGTACTGACAAAACTGAGCCCAACTATCACAAATCGGGGGTTGGTAGGTTGCATCGGTTTTTTTGCGATTGATTAGGTTCTCCTTGCTGTTCAATTTTTTTTATTTCACTGATAAGGGTGATATCATGACGTTCCATTTCAGTTGCATTTGAATGTTTGGTGTTTTCTATTTGCCAGCAGGCGGCAGTTTGCAATCCTCAGCAATATTGATGTGTCTAGGGTTAGATATCTCGCTGGTGCGAATTATTCGGCGCGATACTCAGAACATTCGATTTTACAGGTCACTTCTTCATGTTTGTCACAAATCTGATGGTAACTTTCACGAGCATATTCTGACTACCTACACTACTCCAAAAATTTCCTCCTCGTTGGAGTATTACAAGCGTCCGGAGTGAGCGGTGCACATTTCTCCGCAAAATCGCTCTCGATCACAATGTGGTTCATAACAATACTTTTTGACAGTTCGCGATGGATTCGTACACTGCCTTATGTCTCACGAAACAACCGAAGTAGCAAACTATCGTTTTATTTCGAATGAATATATCAAAGCACCCGACTGCTGGTTGTCGGTCCGGTTCTAACAGAAAGCAGTGTATATGCTAATGTTATTTTTCCGCATAATTTCTTTTTTTTTGTTTCACTTTTTCGACTGGTGTAACGACCGTGGACAAATCAAACGAAACGGGAAATTGAACCGTTTTTTCTACATCCTTCTTTTCAGCCATAATCGAAAGCATATTGTGTCCTGTCAGCGCAAGCAATTTGCTTGCTTGCATTCGGCAGCGCGGGATCAAACTGAGTAAATCACAATCTTCTTCCGCAACCACGTCCGTCAAGTAATATTTTCTTTTTTCGGAACTCTATCCGTGTACTTTCCAGGTCATGATGTTATCCCGTTCCCGCTGCTTGACTGTATCACCATGAGTGTAAATTGATCGAAAACAGCTTTTTTTCGATGCAGTTCACTCTAATTGAGTCTCCTGTACAATACTATTGGTGTATGGGGATTTGAGTCGGTCCAACGAGCTGTTACATATCTGGCTTTTGCAAGTTTATTTTCTTTAAGCATGTTCACCTTATATCCGTGACGAGTTCCATTCGCACTTGGATGATCCAAGTGATGCTGACTTTTTTGTCGGCCACTCTGATGTGTTGGATTGTTTTTGTTATGTTGTCACTGGTACTCTACGTCTTCATTCATACAAGTGATTTGTATTTCTTCTATCGCAAAAGCTCTTTTCAATCCACTGGTTTCCCGTGTCTGCATGGAAGTTCTTAAATCTACAGAAGGTTGGTGACCTAAGAGGAAAACTGAACATAATTGCATCACGTGCTTCCTGTACTATTGTTGTATAACAAGCAATTTCGTTGTGAGCAGTATACTACTCACAAATAGTATATCACTCAGAGACGACATTTAGAAAGAAAAGGGCGAGCTCCCAACGCCAGGAAGACAACGGACCAGAAGAGACTATCGGAATAATGTGTACGTGTTGTGTGAGAACTTCCACCAAGGCGAATGACAATGTACTATCTCCCAATGTATGCGAATGCACAGCTGCCGTGCAAATGAATGTGTGCATTTGTGGTTTCATGTTTAGCATGGCCTGTACGGGAGTTCGCGCAATAAACGAATTCGCAAGCCAAGCGTCTTTTGCGGTGATAATAGTATATCACTTGACAGCCTACAGGTGATGAGAGAACACGGTAGAACGGCTTGGAATTACATCTCTGGTAATTTAAACCGACGACTGAGTCATTACTCTGAAATGTTAGACGATAGATACCAATTAGATTAGCAAAACCATTGCTTAGCACGTTAATGTCAATCACATTGAAGAATAATTAAACGGAGACAGAAAATAACTATAAATATCACTACTGTCCGAGGTATATATATATATCAGTGAGAATGTCTGCAGCTCAAATAGTTAATAAAAGGGCACACCGAGTTGTGAACGATTTATTGTGACGTTTCAAATCCACACTAGGATCCGTTATCAAACAAATATATGTGTTGGAATGAAAATGTTCTGCCGCTCACCGTGTTCGCCTGTCGGTTTGTCTTCGCTCATTTTTCGTTTCACTGTCAAGGATGCCGACCTAGCGGCTGTCTACATCTGCGTGTCGATTGAACGCATTTCGCGAATAGATATATATTTATAGAAAGCGACGGAGACAGTGTTCGAAGTAAAAATAGATAGGGCTCACCAGATTAGATACCGGGTTGCTAATTACAATACTTTGTAAGCAGTATCGATAAAATCATGAAACATCTAAATAAGATCAGAAAGATGTGCAAACAAATTGTACTGCAAAAAACGACCAAATAAAGCAGATGCACTCACAACAATGGTTCAGAAAACACGAATGAAATCCGTGTGTGTTAATTTAGTGTTGAGTGGAATCCTATAGATGTCAACGTAACGATTTACAAAACGGAAACACTGATTCACAGAACACAGCAGCTGCGTCTGTTTACCGATGCGCGAGAGACCCAGGTAAGTTGTGTTCACATGCGTTGTTATCTTGTTAGCCCGAATGAAGACACTATATTGAACGCTGCGCCATAGGCTACTGTCCAAGATAGGATGCGTGACATTGACTGCGATGGTTGACATACTGTGAGTTGTTTTAAGCCCTTGTGGGTGCATGCACGAGGACCGCTCAGCGAAGGATGTGCGGCGTAACGTTCTGGTCACATGTGACAGGAAGCCGTTCTAGACACGATCTTGACCACACCACATGGTAATGTTACAGGCATGACTAAATGATCATATCCAAACGCCGAACCACAACCTTGTGTGACTAGTGTTCAGCTTGCCCGACCATTTCGAAAGGACAATAAACAGAATCGTCATTACGTGATACTGTGTTCAGTAGCGCCGAAGTCACCAATGCGTAAGAAGTTGGAAGAAAACGGAACGATTGGTATGGTCTACAATCAAATTCGGATAGTCTATCCCCAACATGTTGGAAGCAAGCTACTGATGATGCGAACTCACCAGTAGAAGGACACCTATGACGAACGTATCCACGGTGAAGACAAGCCTGAAACGAAAGTAATCATCGAACATTCTTCTACCTACAGTGTTTGTAAGCTATTCAATGACGTCAGTGTTTCACTGGTGATAAAGACTATTCAGAATTCTACGAGGCCAGTAGGATATCACCTTACCATCAGAGGAGAGGTAAACCTTTGTTGGCACACTATTTTCACGGGTATTGTGGAAAGAAACACTCCGCTGAATTCGTTAAGGGTGCAACTTTTTTGGCAACTGTCTACAAGGACACCATAAGTCAGAGGGGGATTTGCTAGGTAGAGAATTCTGTGGTTTTTACTAATTGATACAGACGTCTTGTAAGAATCACAGATCTCTTCTCTGCAAATTACGAAACACGATCCCGCAAGTGAATCGGCCACTGACTAACACGTGGTCTTGTGAAACACCCTCGAGATGTGACCGATTTTTGGATGACTGTCGTTTTGCGACTGATCGATGGCCTATAGCATAACGACAAGCTATCTTTTTATAAATTCTTTATTGTCGGATCTACTGTTGAGGATGGGAACTACGTTATCGGGAACGCTCCACAAAGACTGATGAAAACGAGCGATCGCCCCATACTACTCACACCATCACTATTTAGTAGTGGGGCGGCAGCATGGATCTTGCCGTCAAAGTAGACGCAAGACAAACACGGGAAGACACATCATACCAACACAATAGTGCAGTATGCCATTAAATAGTTCTGGCTACGCAAACGAGCTCAGCATTAGCGTTTGTGGCAGCCGGGACCTTCTGGGACGATTGCCATATGCAGATGAGTGTTTTGTTTCATGTCCTGTTTGAACACATAACCAGTGTTGATTTCTTAAATAAACAACCTTTGCGCCATCCGTGTTCTTGGCTCACAACAAGACTACCATGAGTTACCACGGGAGATTCACACAGAATAACTCGTTGCACGAGGAAGTCTTCCATATGAATTGTGTCAGCTGACATCTATTACTCCGTTACAGAGCAGACGAAAGTTTGTTAATCCCCCTTCTATCATATCATCATATACGAAAGGATTGTCAGTTGTTATCGTTGCAGCACCGCCAACTGACTCGCGTGGAACTATTTTAATGATAGTTTTCTTCATTAGATAGCCAAAGTAGCGAAGTAAACAGGAAGTGGAGCATGATGTGCTTTATTTCATTCTCTTTAATGGCAGTTAAATTTACACGGTACCATCAGGTTCGTTGATTCAGATGCTGTCATCGGTCCGTTTGACAAATATGTTACGTCTCTGACGTTCGCTCTCATTGTAAGCAACGTAAATGGTCTCGTGTGCTCCACTTGTAAACATATTTATTCCAGGCGAATTATTTAAAACCTGTGAGATGGTCGCCGCGAATCCACCGGTGAGCATCATGCAC
>JTDE01004566.1:26626-37304 GCA_014338405.1 Paragonimus skrjabini miyazakii | reverse complement strand
ATCTCTTCTACACAACGATGCCTGCAATAGTATCCACACGTGATGCGTCTGTTTCTCAGACCTCTTGTGCGTTGATAAGACAATGCTCCACGGATCAACGGGTGGGCATGCTGAGTCGGAAGAAGAAAAACACTGCTTTCCAATCTAATATTTGAAGTTCATGAACACCTGAAAATCCAGAAAACATGGTAACCATGAGAGGTCGAAAAAATCCCACTACGTTGTGATCTTCAGTACCAGAAAAATCAAGTGAACCGGGCTGATAAAGAACCAGTTCGGAGCGCCTAAAATGTTCGTTTTAGTGCTGGCACAACAGTTCATGTTTCGTTGCTCGTGTAATTATTTGCAAAACTGAGACTGAAAAAAGGATTCTAACGACTACGCGACCTTTATATAATCCAACCAGATTTGCGCCACGGAGGATCAGAGGCGCAGCTGCCCAATGTCTTTCAAAACAGACGGGTGTCAACAACCAGCCACAATGACAAAGAAAACAGATACGCGAGGTGTGTATCAAGCATACTCTGTGTTCACAATAAAAAAATACGGATTGTTCACGTGGCCGTTCGTGGAATGTATATAGTTGGTTTGCTGGAAGTTCCGAAAGTGAGACCAGCCGACGTCTGGATCAAGGACGTTACGTCGATGCGGACCCTGTAGGCTCCGATCAATGCCATCGGTTGTGGTGACGACATGGAGAAGTGCTGCATATATAGAATTGAATGATGTAGAGAGGTCAGTATGATAACACTACAAAATCAGCAGAATGCGAAGTATAGTTTGGCTAAGCGGTTGTGGGGGCATAAAACTCAAAAGCCTGTTTTATGAATGGTGAGGAGACTGAACAGAATACCACACAACAGGCAACATGTATTCGTGTTATCTGTTACAATCAGGCTTCTGTGTGAAGACTGATGGCATGCACTACTAACGTTCTTTTACGCATCCGTCCGAAGTGTTTTCGCCTGAGTGCATCTCAATCCACATACTACGAATGATGTGACTTGTGCAAATGGAAATTCCTCATGCCTTATCGAAAAAGAGATTTTCTCGTTATGTGCATGGGATCCCGAATGGAGCAAGAATCTACATTCGGCATCGCAACGCCTCCGCAGCGTGATAAAGTTTTAGAGAACCTTGACAGACTTTTCATCGTGTTGGTGCCTAAAATGAAGTTATACAATAGATGGAATTTATCCGCAGGGTATGTTCTTATCTGCCCCGTGATCACAGAAACGATATCTACGATGCTGGAATGAGTGTGTGAAACACTAACCCGATTATACTCGAACATGTAAACACCTGACAAACGTCACCATCGTCCAGAATATAACACTGGAAAAATGTCCGCTGATTAACCAGGATTGCTGATGCAGAGGACTAACCACGATGTCGTGGGTTGTACTTGTGCAATGATTTCCTACTGTGTTACGCCCTCTAATCGAGGTCAATAATACCACGATAGGCAATACGGTTTTTGCCTAGTGCTCTGGTTAGTTTAGTGCCAACCACGTTCAGCCAGTCTCTTGTCTTCTTTTTGTCAGTACTCCGGTTGGCTTAATTTCATCCAATTATCGGCGCATAATCCACGTGCAATTGGGGATGTAGCATCCCAGTTGTATTCCGAAACAGTTACTACAAACTGGTGTCGCGGTCGAATGGCCGAACCACCAGAACGCTACTGAGAGTGTGGTGGGTACAAGGTATCGAGCAGTCCTACGATAACGAGGGAGGTGTCAAAATCGAGTAACCCATCTGTCCACTTCCTGACTGCTGGTATCGGGACCGCCAATCTCCATGCGCTAGAACTCCCACGCGATGATGATATCAATCCGTTTGGTGATGTAACTTATTCAGCTTAAATATCAAGTTCGGTGAATAAACGGACATGTAAATTATCAACTCGAGCTACAAATTTTACGCTTGTTTTGAAAGACTACGAGTACTGGTGCATACTAAATGACAGGTGATTTAGAGGTGGCATCGTCCAAATCCGTAATACGATGTCGTCGTTCAAACCACTATGAAACGCTTCAATGGGACAAAATATAGCTACAGAATCTTGCGTACCTGAGACCCTTCTGGATGCAAATCGACGGAATACTTTGGTTTTCTTCTGGACGGGATTTCTAAGGACAACGTATTCAAACCACCACTTTTGATTGAATAAGAGACGGAAAAAACACACAGACCAGGATACTCAGTCGTGCCTGGCATGCGGGTGCAACAACGTCTGGAACCGTTGAAGCTAAGTGAAAGAGACGAGAAACCTGGTCCTCCGAGCCAATGAGTGACTTGACCATCCTAGAAAAGATGAGGTAAAAAGTAGGCAAGTTAGGCATGACCAACTAATTGGGAGGTCCAAGTTGTTAAGTATCAACAGCCTTTGCATCTTGAACCTTCGTCTGTCATGGTTCTGACCAACGACAGACTAGTGTGTAGATTGACGTGATTTATGAGCTTAATTCGTTTAAATATTTTTGACGCTCACCGCTGTTATGTGTAGTAACTGATGAGAACATACGAGATTGTACAACCACCTTGCAAAACCGGTCTTCTGATTTCGTTATTCAAGTTCGTAACTGGAGAGGAGTCTTACACAACACGAGGTCACAAATTTAGACAGTGTACCATTGGATTGTATGTAAACCACCGGGTTGGATCTGAACGAGATTTGCAGTTGTCACACCGCAAGTCTTCTCAATTACGTTAGTTATTTTCCGAGCCGCCAGCTCAGCCAACGTCGCGCGTTTGTAGTTTAACGTCATATAAACCAATTTCTGCTGCGCAGAACAGAGCTTAACAACCCACGTTGTCAGTTACATGGTTATCAATGAATTTTACGGGTTAGGCGTTCCTACGAATGTCCATCGTAAAAAATATTATTTCTGCTTCAATTGTAACTTCATTACACTTCCTTACAGCTATGTATATCAAACTATGAGCAAAGTTTTTTTCTGCTTCAGAGATACGTGACTGCTCTCCAAAGCAGAACAACTTGATATTACTATGTGACAAACTGCCTTTGATTTAGAATGTTTGATAAACAAGATCATATAAAAAGTAATGTAATTGGCCGGAAGATGAGTGATCGAAAACGGACTGTTCGCCAAATCACCTAATATTTCGCGGCGAACGTAAGAGTTCACGGTTCCGTAACGCATAAAAAAATAAACCAAATATTACCAAAAACAAAAAGCAAGTCATAATAACTGCCAATATACGTTCTTTGATTACAGAAAATGATGCCAATGCATCGCAAGGCGCTATTTCATCCCCTCCATACATAGAGAGAAACTTAAGTCACTGCTACCGCTGATTTATGAACATTGGTGCACATGTTCTCCAGCAAAACTGCAAATCGACTGACGAAACTAACCTGCAACTGAACACGTACAACGTAGACAAGAATAAGCTCGTCAGACGGCGCAGAACCTTTACTTTGAAGACTGGTGTCCAATTCGACTTTACAATAGCCCGGAGGGGTTTTAAAATACAAAACGAAGCGTGCCAATTCCTCCTCAGAAATCAATTGAACGGGGAAGAAGCTAGATGTTTTCGTATCCACCAAGTGGCCCGGTTCAACCAAGAAAATGTGTTTGGGTAGTGTAGCTTTGACAACTTGGAGCATTATATTTTCCATGCTGAGAAGACAGAATAAAAAGAATTGAGAAAATCACAAAGAAACGCACACAAAAACGAGCTTTCAACTCTGTGACTTATTACGCTGGCGTATTCTACAATGGAAATAAACCCAATCCCGAATGGACTAGATGCTATAAAATTCGCTGGATCTGCGAAAACAGTTGGGACTCAGCATTACTATTTCAAATCTAAACATTAGGTCCTGTATAACCCCAGCCATCAAGACCGCATATGAAAAGTAAATGAAAACATCTGGCGAGGTACACACATCTACTAAATAACAGAACAACCGCACCGAAAACCGGGTCGCTCGTAACCACGTAGCCGCTCTGAAAAATAAACAATACATTCCAATCGCCCGATCTTATTGTACTCGTTCGTATATCCAGTATAAACGGTTATACACCAGCACGTGAGACAGACTAAAGACCGTAGCACAATCAGCGGGAAAAAGCGAGGGAGAGGGGTTTATAAAGCACTATTGGTTAACCTAGGAAAACTCGACAACAGGAAATCTACACTTTGAAAAAAACACTAAAAATGCAAGCGAGAGCGGATATTAAAAAAGGCTCTCGTGCAAATTCAATTACGCCGTTTCATGAATTATCCTTGTTCAGTGAGCAACGGCAACATTTCGGTTCTTAAACCTCATCTAAATGCCGTCTGCCAAACGTCTCTAATCATAAATCCTGAATCCCATGACAGCTATCCGTGGAAACGAACAAGGTATGCAGTAGATGACCAACTAGATCTGCGTTCCCAGTGTTAAATCAAACAAACATTCGTCTATCAAAAACGGCACATTAGCAAACTGTGCTCGAGATGATGAGCAAGTATCCATTGCCCCTCGTTCAGGGCCCAAACGTGAATCTGTGCGCTATTAGAGATTGAACTCCTTCGACTTTCATCATTATCAAAACAGACCTTACAGCTCATGACCACATTATTGCTTGACCACCTTGCTGTTTTATTCAATTGTTGGTGGTCTCAGTATATAATGCCCGGTACGGTGAACGTTCAGCTGGCATGCGGAGTACGTGGTCCAACCATTGGAGGCTATGCAATATAAGTAGTTGACCAAACGATCGCTCATCCCGAGCGTTTCGGAATACGCGTCGGCGAATGGCCGTATTGCTTACGCGATTAGTCTGCGTGATGTGGTCTAGTTGGCAGAGACAACGATGGCCACACACAGCAAGTCTGTTGAAATCTTCGTTGTGAACAGGCCATGTTTCCGAACCGGAGCAAAACAGAACTCTCACTATCAAATACCTACCTCATAACCTCACTGTTGCCCACTCAGTGATTTCACCCGACACACGTACGAGTGAATACCGACAGGGATGGTCGACGTACTGAAAACGGTTCACGTCCTCCGTCCTGAGCAGTCACGTTTCGTAGTCGTACAGTATGACAAATGTCACAGCCGCCATACGTGCGGGACCGCCAATCGACACGGAGGTGTTTCAATCAGCAGAGATTATTTAAGTTAGCGTAGACAAATTGCGCCTAGAGATACCGACCTTTACCCTATAGCTGCTGATTCAGCTTGTCAGCATCATCATCACTGAAGACATATATACATCAGTGGTTCGTGCTGATGCCTAACCGTTACACAACCATGAAGCAAGCTCTAGCGAAGAAGAACAAAGTGAAGTAAAAACAATCATATCTCTGTGACAAGATGCCCATACCTTGAAAGCAAACCGAGCTATAATTAGCAGTGAGGAGTCATTAGGTTTCACTGCTCGCGTCGATAATTTCACCTATTTTATAGACAACTCGGACAAACAATGGACACATTCACATCACTGAGCCTCTTAACCACCATCTCACCTGAAGCCCTCAAACACCTAATCAATGGATGGGGATAGCTTCAGCTTACCAGAAGAACCATATCTACAGTGGATAACTCCTTGGTGAATGAATTCATGTTTCTACGCCAGGTCATCAACTGTTCACCACGAATACTCCAAACAATGCTAATTCCTAAGTAGACGAATGATTAACAGCATCATGCGACATTCAATTCGTGTAACCAATACTGTTCATATGTTGAGGCTAAACAGTGCATCACTTTCTCTCAACGATGGAATGCTCCACTGAATACACTGTTCACCCATTGAAATTTCGAGCCATTTGTCGAAGTATTCACACTTTTGTCGGACGTTTAAAGTAGTTGTCACATTACGCGGAGATTGCACGTGGACAATTTTCCAAAAATAACTTAGTAAAATTAAGAACGACTGCAGAATGTGTGATACGAATGAAGTCAACAGGGAGAAACACTACAACGATATTTTCACTTTCTCACATCAATCGAATTCTTTTTTGACAGTTAAGTTTTCTTTCCTCATAGACTGAAATTGCCCAATCATTTGTGGTCCAACAACAAACGACTAAGTATCCATCACGACTCCAGCAGGGATTTAGAGAGTTCTGCAAACAGTTAGTCCATGTAACCACCAACTAAGTGTAGACAGCTGTCTCGACCTTGTCGAATCTCATTAGCACCATGCACATCGGAGAATCGAGTCTATGACCTGTGAGACATGGTCAGATTATAAGACAATACCATTTGTTCACAGGCTGCAGGTTTGAATCTCAGCGTACGCGATGTTGATGAGATTCAAGAAGGTCAAAATAGCTGTCCACCACTTCACCGGTGGCCATTGGGACCAAAACGAATTCCGTACAACTTCGCCACCTCAATCAGTAGCTAACGAAAAAAATGATCCTCTTTACTAGCACTGATCGCCGAATGATTTTTTTAAGTCTATAGTGATGTGCCTTACCGTATCTGTACGCCAACTGATCAAAGACCTGACTGACATATACTGAACATCCTTCGTATGGACTCATCCTTTACTCACATGTGGACTTTCTCACCAGCCCCGTAGAAAAACAGCCGAATTTCCCTAGAATTCGCCAGTGATATGCTTTATTATTGTTACGACAGAGGTTCGAACTTTGGTTCATGTATTCTTCAGTAGACCGCACTGACCAGTGTAAATGACTGCACATCAGATACGGACGAATTATTCTACCTAAACAGTAAATTCCAGCCCCCGTTGTAGCAAAAGTGTGCACCATTACGAATCTTTAACAACAGCGAAACTAGAATCTAGTGACTTTTTTCGGAAAGATCTGGCTGAAAAGCATGGAAATGCGAAAGCGACAGTCAAATGTGAACGACCCTCAAGTCGTATAAATAATGTTAGTGTTAGAAAATGTCAAGCATAACCTTAAATCAACGACCGTAGGTGGGCACGCGGAATTCAACAACAGCCCACGTCTTCAATCACAAGACTTACCAAGCAAACGTACGGTGGCTCAAAGAAAGTACATAAGGCAATTGCACCGAATGTGCGTGTAAAACGCCGCTTACAACCGAACCGCAACGTGGAATGTGCGTGCACGAAAAGGACAGAACTAGAAATGAAACAATTGCACCAACATACGAAATAGCCCTCGTGAGGATGTCCTTTTCGATCGCTGCCTGATGCATCTGTCGAGCCAAGTGTAGCGGAGAAACAACTAGTGGATGACCATCGGTGGCCATCGGATGGGGATTCGCTCCATAGGTCAGCAACAGTCGAGCACATTGGACCCAACCTCGCCGCGTCGCCTACATGCACACAAAAAGGGACAAAGGACGGTCGAATTACTGGCATTAGTACGTTTTTGGCGTCGATCACAAAAGAAAAGCCGCGTTGCATTTCATCAAGGCTTTAGAGATAGTGGGCTTGAGGGGTAAATTACACTGTTATGAATTCAATCTCCCCGAATACCCTAACTAGGAAGAATAAGCTTTCAGCATTTACATCACAACATGAATGCCATCACGTGGCATACTAGGTCGAATAGGGGCAGGATGATCTTACATAACCGGACCAGCAACCGCTCAGTGTACAACAAGAAAAGGCCCGGCTGTGCTCGTCTTGGGTAAATCAAACACACACTCCTAATCACCCCAGTATGTTGCGGATACTGTGGTTCACTAGCACTTGCTGATTCAACTCGGCTGGAAAGCCTGCCAGTGCTGGAACTCTAATGCGACACTTTCGTTTATACCACCCGCCTTTCTGTGCCAGCGCTAAACGCCTAGTCTAAAACAGCCGGCAGATACACGGCAGAGCCAAATAATAAACCTTTCTCGACATTCTAAACTGGCATCGGACCAGATAATTGAACTTGACATCGATATACTTTTAGATGGAGACAGCATATTAGTCACTGAGCCACCTCGACTACTTCTACATAAGGTAATACAGCATTCACTTCAGGTGGTACAATCGGTTATAGAATAACAAACGTTTCATGGAGAGTTAGCTGAAAACTTAGCAGTAGATAATGACAATGCACGAACAAGTAGTTGTGTGGGTTGTATTCAAAAAGTTTTTTAATAAACATTCACGACCTAAACATTAAACGTCACTTTCACGTAAGTGAATTCTGCATAACGCAAACAAAATATTGTGATCTGAAGCATTACCGCAATATTGTACAGTATATACACAACGGCCACAAACTTCAGGAAGTAAATGGATGTATTGTAATCGCAGATAAGATACTGGTTCGAGAGAGGTTAGGCGAATCGTGTGGTCTCACTACAGTAATAACCTCAGTATGTACTATATACAGGACTCAGTATTCATATCCCAAGACATACACCAAGCTAAGGTAAACATACTCTGCACTCCTTGTGTATGCGGAAATGAACCAAGCATACAAGCAACCTTGCCATTAATGTCTAAGCCTCAATGACTGACGACCGATCACGACTAAGCTGAGTTAACTGTAGGTCAAGACGCGTGAACATTGTTAGGGAGTTCATTTTTTCCGCTCAAAACTGCCTCTTTCCTCGAGAAAAACTGTTTAATCGATCAGAATGAACGGAACTGTCTAGAACTGTCGAAGAGTAACCTTGGTTCCTTTTTTTGCCTGTCTGACACTTATTCCACTATGCTCATTGGCGGATTAGTTACCTCAACTATTATTTTCGGTAACTGTCCTTCCATTTTCTGGTTCGAGAACGTTTTTAGGTCACTATTCACCATATAAATGCCATGTAATTTTCTCATTGTCGCACATGTTTTTGGAATGGAACAAGGCTGTTTTTTCACACGTCTTTTGGTTTGTCTTTGGAGCAAACTAAGGGAACAGTCGCGATATTTTCGCGACCGAGTTTCCGTGTTAATTATCACTAGAAGCGCCCTGTCATATGGTAGACGAACCAGCGTATCCTTTCGAGGGTTTACAATAGAGATAGGGAAAATCGAAACGATGGATCTCAAAGGCAGGCAGGAGCGAAGTGTGTGTATGAATCAAATGGGTTTGGGGGCACAGAGGTTACAAACAAAATATATGTGTCCAAAACTATGGCTGGTATTGAAGACCAAGTCCCATGTTGACGGAGGCAAGCGTCCGCCATTGCGCGGCAATTATTGCCAACGTAACAATAACCGATATGGTCGTTGCATTGGAAGTTACCTAGACTACCGCCAACTAGTATCTTTTCAATATAGCAAAACGACTGCTATCCGAAAATAGATCACTGATGCGCATACAAACGGAGCTATGTATCACTATTTCGTTGCATTGGCAGTTATAAGAGTTACGCGTCATTAAGTGATCGATATTTCGCCGAGCTCAAATTTGAAAAGTCTCCAAGGGACACAAACAAACCCTAAGCACAGACTGGACTTTAACACACTGTGAACCAACTGAAAAGTCTAAATTTGACGTTGTCTGGTGGCGTACACAGTTTGTGCAGAAGGGACTGGCGCCGTAGGCCAGTATTCCCTACGTCAATGTGGTAGTAATAAAATGCCATATGAAAGTTGCTCGGCTAGTCAACTGAA
Source organism: Paragonimus skrjabini miyazakii (assembly GCA_014338405.1). Classification (NCBI taxonomy): domain Eukaryota; kingdom Metazoa; phylum Platyhelminthes; class Trematoda; order Plagiorchiida; family Troglotrematidae; genus Paragonimus; species Paragonimus skrjabini miyazakii. Next base: position 27,795 of record JTDE01004566.1, on the reverse strand, counting down.
GGTAAGAACGATTCATTTTTCTTCTCGGGTAAGAAAAGGATTCGAATATCATGAATTTATTAAAAGCGCGAATAGATGAACAAAATAAGAACAGATATCGCAGATGAAAGCCAGTTCGAAATTTGTGCCAAAAAACATACATCTAAACATTTATAGATGGATTTACTGCAATTAACTCACGAGCATAAATACAAAAAGCTGATCAGAACTCGAACACCAAGAATGAGGAACTCATCGAAGATGCACAAGCCCAAAACCCTGCTGAGGCCAATTCCGGGCATGCGTAATTCTACGCACGATAAAGTTTCACGATGGTTCGTTGACCTACAAGACCCAGTGAGGAAGTGTTTGACACATAACCGTCTGCAGGGTTATTTTGAACTAGTGCAAGAGTTACAGGATGTCGCCGAGTTCACACCTATTTTTTGACCTATACTGCTACCTTTGCGAGGTGGTCGGGCTTGTGTACTGTTTTGATCCGGCGGGCTATGCTGACTAGGACTCCTGTCCATCCAGGAGCAACCATGTCAAACAAGCAAAAGAGGAGTAGTCAGACGAGGCGGGTTACCAAGCTGGTTTGTATAGAATGCGCTTCGCACCTTCAAAGTACAAAGTGCTGCCTCAAGACTAGGAAATTGTTACCCCTACTTTCTTCCTGGCAGGTAGTCCACTTGAGACTGTGAACAGCTTCACGTACTTGGGTGGCACTATTTCGTCAGCCTGTAACATTGCTGATGAGATATCAGCGAGGATAACAGGAGTTGCGTTTGCCAAACTGCGTCATCTGTGGCGTCGAAAGGAAGTTCGATTATCGCTGGAAGGAAGTGTATATGATGCTTGTGTGCGTTCCATTTTGTTCTATGGTTCAAAAACGTGGCCTGTTCGCAAGGAAGATATCAACAAGCTCGCGGTGTTTGACAATTGTTGTCTCCGCCAAGTGGTCCAGATTAAGTGGACTGATCGCGTGAGCAATGCGACAGCTCGTCGACCACAACTAATATCAGCCTGCTCTCATCAATTAAACAGCTTGCATAAATAACACACAGGACGATTCATACTGTAGCGAAAAGGCGTCCAGTAAAGCACAATCTTTATTGCCCAACTCGCTCATTACCATGCCATATGAGCGCTCGCGATTTTGAACCACAATTCCAGTCCACAACACCCCC
>JTDE01004565.1:11575-28922 GCA_014338405.1 Paragonimus skrjabini miyazakii | reverse complement strand
CGTTGTTTGGCCGAGTTGTCTGTGAAATGAGTGCACTTAATGACGCGAGGCAGTGAATGCCGCAAGGAAGTTGTCTTGTTAATGACACCTTACCTTCACTTACAGCTCGGTTGTTTGTTTGCAATATGTAGGCGCCTTGATGTTGCATGTTTGAATGTAGACGTAGCTAATTTTTAGTGGTTAGGTCCCCACCCCTTCCCTTTTGTTTATTCCCTCTTTCTAAACAGGGTTGGTTTCTTCTTCGTGATTGTGTGACAGTTAGGCGTCAATGTGAACCGCTGATGTATTGCTGTCTATTAAGATGGCGATGACTACGAACTCATTTAGCCACATATATGAATTTTAACACGGCGGATCGCCAGACGAGTTTGAAAGTTGAACAGCATCCATGTAATCCGTTTTTGAATGAGACCCGTTGGGTACCATAGCCGACTGACAATTCTAAGATGAGAATTTTGAACCTGTGCACATAATACTGCTACAATGTACATTTTAACTGTATGGTATTTTAACGCTAGTGTTATACCACGTGTTTTTCTACTCATGTGTGAACACTTAACTTAAACCGGACTCTAAACGTACCGTGCAACATTCATTTGTTTAATATTGATGGTGAAACATTCTGATTCATAATGATTTGGCTTTTAGTTCGAATGTTTTTCTTTTTTTTGTCATGATTACTCTCAACGAGAATAAGGGTGGTTGCGAAATATAGGCTTAAAAGTGATTGGAAACATCGGTATAGGAAGGTAGCCAAAGTAGATGAGAAAGAGGAAGTGACTTGGAGTCCATAGAGTCCATAGATTTAGTATACCATGTGTTGAATTTGTTACTATCCACGGATATACGCAAGCTATCAAGGCAGCCATAAACTTTTTGATTCGTGCAGAATCGGACGGAATCTTGAAAGCTTTCTCGGACCAGACTGACTGTGTACGTTGTAAATTCATAATCAACAAAAATATACAGCTTACAACTAAGTGGAGTTTGTGCACGAAAATCAACTGTTAACAGTTGGTACCGTAAAAAATATTGGCGCAAAACGATTAAATTGAGCGGTGAGAGCACAAACAACTCGGAGTTCGTTATTTTACTAAGCAAGGCGTCGTGGGGAATAAGGTTAACATTGAAAATCGTGATAGATAGTGTTTTGGCGTCCCGTCTAGCCATTGGGAGTTCGAGTTCCGCGGCCGGCGTTTTGCCACCGCATTACTCATGAGCCTTGCGACAGTCAAGAATTCTTACTCATTAATTTTGTCCAGAATCAACATCATATCTAGTAAGGACGTCTGATAATTGTAAACGAGTTCTGAACGACAATTGTTAGAATTAAACGGGTTAAAACTGCTGCTTTCAGGAACTGCTTCACTGTAATTTGTTTATTTTTTTCACGATTCTCACAGGTGGGACTCGCATACGACATTTGCCAGCAGCTACAGCAGGTGGTATTCGTCGACGAGCTCCAAATGTTTCCACTCAAAGGAGACCTGCGGCTAGAATGCGTGTTGGGGAAGAGACGGAGAATGCACCAGTTGAACCTGTTGAGAGAAGACCTACCACTGATGGGAGTGATTCCGATGAAACTCTTCCCACTGAAACTCCGAAGAAAAAAGTGGGTGCGAAGAAGGCAGCGAAAATTGCCGAGAAAGAACGTCGGAAGGAGGAGCGCGAGGCAGAAGAGAGATATCGTGAACATCAAAGAAAATTAGAGGATCAGGAAATAGCTAAACGCAAAAAAGCCGAGAGTGATGAGGAACGGGCAGCGGCGGCAGCCGTGAGTTGCTCAAGAACTTAATAATATCTTGTTATTTCAACTACATTCAAATCAACGATTTCGGGAAATATTTTGATTCAAATAGTTAACAATGCCTTCAGTTAAACAGTTACAGTACAACCTACACCCATTGTCAGCTGTACATTTGCATGCAACACAGGAATTATAAAGCGTTGTTTTATGTCAACCGTCTCGGTTGGTCTCAAATGGCATAAGTTGGCTGTCACGTTAACGATTCTAGAAGAAATGGTCGCCGAATCAGTTGTTGCTGTATATACCGTATGGTGATTGGAGCGTGTTATTGATAGACAGTGGTGGTGGTGGCGGCGATTTATTAGGCAATCTTGCGTTCGATTATCTGTACAAAAAACTCCTCACTTACTTTAATTTCTGTGTGACATGGTTTAGTTGACGGAAAGACCGCCTGCCTGACCGAAAACGTTGAGTTACGAACAGTTGCATAAAGGATTATATTAAATGAGATTAAAAATCTGTTGGATTATTAATGGAAGATGAGACTACGTTGTCGAATTCATGTCCTGCCTGAAGAAAGGATTGTGAGCCACCATCCTGTGAGGTTCTCCCAATTCTGTCGATTTTCGTCAGGTTGGTTTTGTTGCATTTCACAAATAAACCAGGTTGTTGGTCGTCGTCGTCCGTCTACAAAAGCTACATCATTTGTACATGTGTATATTCAGTTCGGTTTTCAGTATGTGTGGAGTGGATGATTATGATCTGGTCGGTCAGTGTTCGAGGCTGATTTGTTTAGTTGCTATTCCGCACAAAGTTGATGTATCATAAATTTTAACCATGCGTTCTTTCTATTAAAATCTGACATTTTGATCCTTCCACTCTGTTAACACACGCATCAGGAAAGAATTACCATACTGTGCTTAAGTGACATTCGTACTTTAACTTACCGATGCTATCAGCCATTAATAATGAATCTTGTGTTTGGCTGGAACTCATCCAAGTGCTCGACTTTAACGCTCGATGACAGTCATTTGTCACAGTGAACAATAGTTCGTTGCTACCCATCCTATTTGACTGCATGGTTTACTTTGAATTATAATCATATATCTCTTATTTCCTCGTCGTTTATCATGAATCCATTATTAGTTCATGATTTTTTTAAAAACACTGCTTTAGTTTGCTGCCGAAGCAAAACGTTTGGAAGAGGAGGCGGCAAGAGAACAGGCGGAGTATGAAAAATTGAAGCTAGAATTCACCGTCGAAGAGGAAGGAACAGAAGTCGTTTACAGAGATAACAAGGCAGAAGCGGAATTGACTGCGCAACTTATCGGGGCTATCAAAGAGGCCAAAATTATCCCGATAGAGCATCTAGCTTTGGATTTCAGCCTGAAAACGGAGGTAAATGTTTTGTTCACGTCATGTTGCGGACTCGTTAGCGATTTGTTTTTCAGTCGTGATTCAGATTGGAAAGTTTCTGTGCATAGACTCTACAGTGGTGAGGTTTGACGCCGTGACACATTGAGTTGCGTAAACTGAATATCGATACGCTGATCACACGTAAATGGTAGTTGAAAGTTACTAACTTTTAAACTCCTGGGGCTCTTATAGATATTTGCCTTCTTCAGTTGAGCCTCTAGGGACTCACCTCGGACTGTACACAAGGTGTCTTGAGAAAGAAGATGCGTTTTACTTAGAGACCTTTCATTTGGCCACCGTTTTCTTAGTCACTCCTTGCTTATTCATCCCTAAGTATAAGTTTGGGGTAGCTTACGATTTATTTGCCAAGTTATAAGATTATAATTTAGTTTCATTATTTCCCTCCCCTCTATCCTTAGGGAAGTTAAAAAGGCAAGTTCTCAAGCACCTCACTATGGTAACCCTAATTTCGTTGATTTTCTGCCAGTAGAGTTATAGAGGTTGCCAACTAGTTCGCTTGTGCTTAGGTAGTTGCATTAACGGCGTGGAAGCATTGGAGACAAAGTGGATGTTCACGACTTTAAGGCTGTTTCCGTTTGTTTAGGACATCTCCGGTGACCGAATGGAGTCTCGCTGAAGTTCCAGGGCTGCGTAATTGAGACTATTGTTGAATCCTAGGCTCTTTAAGGTTGCACAACTTTGCCGCTTAGAATGGAGGGCTTAAACCGTCCTCAGGTGTTTGAGCTGTCTGCGTCCAGTTGCATCGAGTGACGCAAACGAGTGAACAGCGGAAATGTTTGTGAAACAATTCGTCTACTCTTCTTTAAGGAACACCCTTAGTTGAACCGTATACTGTGAATGCCAGTTAGTTGTCTACAATACCGAACTATTTTTGTTAAAACCGCTGCCAACTACCACTGTTAGCTAGATTCATCTTCCTTGCGTGCGGCCCACAGAATCCGTGTCTAGAGACTATTGTCAATGACGGCTAATCGAGTATTGTCATTCTTTGTATGAGCTGTGTGGAAAGTAGTGGAAATGTAAAATGACGTAGGGAATGTTTCGAGTAAGCTGATTTTTGGGCATCACTGCAATCTCGCATACGGCTGGTTTGTTTGTTACCATAGTTTACGTACTTTTTAATAGCGATGATAACAAAATGTTAGATTTACTATAGATTGGATGTGTGAAATCTGTCCAAAACTAAACGGTAGTGTTCCAGGTAGATAGAACTCTAATTTGTTCTTGTTTAGTTGCTGACCCCCTTCAATATCACTAAACTTTCAAGTGCATCCGCGCACATAAAAACAGTGATGTTGAAAGCAATGGCTAGTGACATTTTTTTCACCATGTCACTTTTTTCAACCCAATCTGCGGAAGGTGATTATATAAGCTCCGGTTATCTTGCTTGGTTGTTGTCAGTTTCATGAAAATACGTTATTTTCTTTCAAAAGGCTTGTGTGGAAAAACTGAAACAACTGTTGGCCTCCGGACAGCTGACCGGCCTGCTTGATGATCGTGGCAAGTTCGTGTACATCACTTCTGATGAGTACGAGGCTGTGGCGCAGTTTATCGAACGACGTGGACGAGTGACTTTGGCCGAACTAGTCGAAAACGGACCCAAATTGCTAAAACTCAGTGCATCATAATGACCACTGCTGTTGTTTTTCTGTTTATTTTAACGCGAGCGTGCTCCTGTTGTTATCCTCTTTTCCTACATTGGCATATGACTTCGTTTTTGTGCACCTTCTGTCTATAACTTATCCGCCGCGTCTCGGAGGAGTGCGTTTTGTTTACGGGTTTGCTACTCGGTTCTTTTTTCGGTCATTACTCAACTGCAGTTTGATAGCTCTAAATGGGTAGGATTACCGTACACGTTGAATTTGTGTTGGTGGAAGACGAGCGACCACGTGATTCACAAACCACTGCAATTTAAATTGAAAATATGTTCTCCCGTTGTGCATTGTCACTCGGAAGTAAATTTACATTCAATCTCCGATAGTGGCCGTAAACTCGTGTGATGAACTGCTTTCTCTCTTCTTTACAACTGTCTGTGTATGCGGATAACAGTTACGAAGTGATCGGCTACATTAAACAGATACCTGAAAGCGTTATGTTGACAATTTTAGGATAGGCCATAAAAGATCACACCATTTCTTGATTCCGGCCGAATATTTGGGAGCATAGAAAAGCTGTTAAAGTCTTAAAATCGTTGCCATCACCAACGGCTTTCATGCTACGGGATTCTACCATCCCGGTGGCATTGTTGATATGATCCCTATCCATGTAGTTGTCAAGGTTGTCAGAAATTGATAGTTGTCATACTTGTTTCATTCCGATACGCTGTTAGTCGTGCTGTCAATCATGACATGAATACGACTAATGACTAATTAGTGCGCTATAGTTTCGGCGTCTCAAGTCGATTGTTTGCTTAATACTGCTGATACAACAACGTCATGTGTCCCCGGTTAATATCTCGTATTCCGACACTTATTGATGTTATGAGAGTTAGCCACGCAATGCTTACACAGTTGTATTTAGAGTTGCGGTGAGCGGCAGCACGAGCCACAATATTTTTTGGTCAGGCTAATGACCGCTGTGAGTGAATGAACGAAGTTCGCCCTACGCTTATTGAAAAGCTTAGCAACTGCCCATTCCAGGTTAAACAACACCGATTGTTTGAGAAGACACACCACTATCATTACTCTTTCACACTTCAGAGATTAGTGTCGTCAACTGGGGCTGATGCATACACCGGAATGAGACTGCTACCAATACACTCTGTCATTTGACGGATGGGCGTACTAGAACACTCAATTTGGGTGGACATTCTTGTTTAGGCATCAGAAAGTTGTGAACCAGGATCACGAACAAAATAAACGTATGTTAGTGATAAACTGAGGGTCTGCGGCAACTCAGTGGTATCGAGGCCAGGCTACTAATCATACTACCATGAACATCGTTTGTTGTTTGCAGATTTCTCCGTCTGTTTTGTGTTCTGCTGTCTATCTGTTTGGTAAAATGCTGCAACCTATCCTGAAAAGTTCATAAAGCATAAGATCTCTTGCCAGTCGGCGACTTCAGTCGTTGAGCACAAGCGATAGCATAGCGTAACGAACTTTTATAAACTTATCGACGTTAGTTTTCTCAGGCGCGGTCAGCTGTCAATCGCGTCTTCACAATCACGTTGATTCCTTTAAACGACACTGAATTATGCTGGTTGGTCTGAGTGTGCTTAATAGGTCACCTGTACAGAGAGGCGTGAGCTCAGTCAACTGACTTAACCTACTTCGGTGTATACCGAGTATAAAACTAGCTGTTCAGGCTCCAGGAGCTAAGATTACACCATTTATTCAACCAGAGGAAGCAGTTACATCGGTCTGCCTGTAAGCGCTAGATCGAAATCGATTGCAGGTTTACCATTTTGTAGTCATAAACTTACCGAGACTCGCGTTATCCACAGATTAAAAGTTTACTATGCTAACATTTGTGGGTGACTATGATGACTCAGCCGCGCTTGCGAATGTCAGGGCTTGGTGCAATCTGTACATGGCAAAGCGCAAGACAATTAGGTGTGCACTGACCGATTTTTGTATTCAACCACGATAGGACACTTAAAATCCATGAAAATTTCCAAACCACCAGAATGAAAATACTGATCATCAAAGGTAAACCCGCGGACATTGGTAGATAAAATCAGGTCGACTCCACCGAATGCAGACAAAGTATAAGTAGCACAACGAGACGTGTATCAATCAAAAAAAGCATACGACTTCAGGCTGTTCTACGAATGCACGTCGGTATATAACCGTTGGTAAACAACGGATGTGTCCCACATTTAAGAACCGTTTGTGACAGACTCAAGGATACTGATAGGTGTGCCCCAAATGGAATAGTACCATAATGCACTGATTTGTCGAATACGCATGTTTCGCCAGGATGTTGCTGAGATTCGGTTGATGGGTGATTGTTTTGCATGACATTCACAGTTTACTTAATCCGACGAGCGACTGGATTAGTCATCACTTAAGTCGGGCTAACGGATGAGAAACAACAAAACAGTCAAGATAAAAAGCGTCAGAAAAACTCACAGAACCAAATAAAATTGCACACGGCTTTTAAATAGAAACGTTGATGCGTTGTGGACTGAAATTCCTGTTCATAAATGCGGGGGACGCGCGAATTGCACAACAAATGAATATCTCGCTTTATTGGACGATCTCTTGCCACAGTATTACAAGTTGACGAAATATGTGAAGGACCCGACGGTCCTAAATGGGTTACCTAAAATAAAGAGTGTAGGAGTGGAAGTACCTCGGTCCTGAAGCGGTAATTCATATCTTGAAAATGCGAAGCGCACTGCTCATAAACCAACCTGGTCACTCATTTTGTTCATCATAGTCTGCATATCTTCGACGGAGGGGTTCAGTAAGACAGTGTCATTCGCATACTCCACGTTGTCCAACCTGGCGCCAGGAAGAAGCTCAACACAAAGCGCACCTCCTAGAATGTCGCCTTTGACAAAGTTGAACACGAAAGGGGAGAGAGGATGGACGGCTGAGACAATTGTCTATAAACTTTCAACCTGCCTGCAGCTTCATGTATCTCCCTGAAATTTTTTTGCGAAGAAAGCAGGTCTAAAGGACGCTACTGGCAACCGAGTCGAAAGCACTCTTTAGGTCTTAAAAAAGCACGACCGTCGGTTGCCTATAAGTGTGCTGATATTTCAAGATGCGCTACAAAGTAAGTGTGATCAACGCACCCTCGACCGGACCAGAATCCTACCTGTTCTTCACGTATCTGACTCTCTGGGCTTAGTGAGCCGACGTAATATAGGGCCAGTCAGCAACATGGGCACAACAAGCACTAAGCTAATGCCTCTGCGGTTGTCACGTAGGCTTCCAGCCCTTTTTTGAGAACGCGAATTCCTGTTGATAAGCACCAATCACGAAGTACCTTTTCAGTTTCCCAAATCGCCTGAGGGAGTTTTACCAGTTCTGATATCAACCTCTCCACAACATGCTTGAAAAGAGACGAATCTGATCCAATAACTCAAGCTGTAGGACCGCCTCTGCTTCCGACAGAGGCGTCTGGAACGCAGCAGCCGACCATTCGGATCCAGTCGCCTGCATGGTCCTTCTGAGGCCAGCAGAACTATTCCTCAAAATATTTAGCCCACTTGCCACGTCGGTGCAATTGGCTGGTGAACCATCTTTTTCTCATTGGTCACACGGATTCGTTTCCAATACAACCACGAACCAGGAAAAAAGCCTGCTATTTCCTGAAAAAAAGTTTTGTTTCACCTCTCGGCTGAATGGTGCTTACGGCCTTTGCGCAAGCTTCCAGATAGCTTGCGTTCAAGTTTTCGACGGTCGTCATCGTATTCAGAACCAGGTGGAATCGAGCGACGCTCGTTCACAAGGTTTATGGACATGACAGAAATATAAATCCGTTGCAGCTGCACACATCTTTCGGAACACACCTCTCCACAACAAACTTCCATAGCTGCCGCGATTTGTTTCCGGTTTTCGTCGGGCTCTCTTAACTGAGTCGAACTGAGCAGTTTATCCACCAATCCTTCCTGGTGAAGGTTTCTTACACTCTCTTTGCTGGAATGTCAGTTAATTATTTTGCATTTTCGAGTGTAGGACTTCTGGACAAATGACAACAAAACAAGCACGCACAACAGCGTGGTCCGAGTTCAGGTGGTTGTTCCAAATTGCAAGACAGTCTTTAACAGAGTAGCACCACCTGTAGCTGACTGTTACATGATCGAACTGTGTCCGTGATTGAAAAGAATAGGGGTCTTCATGTAACACATCGCCTCTTGCTGTGTTGAAATGTCGTGTTCGAAATATGGAGACCGTAAGCAGCTCACAGCTGCAGCAGTTCCTCGCCCTTGTCAGTACATTGTGTCCGGACACCAACCCTAACTCCCAGTCGCTTCTCATCCGGAGGAAGACGACCAAGTTGAGCATTCAAATCGCCCGCTAGTATGATGATGTCTGAGTGTTTAGTTTGCTTCAGAAGGTCAACCAGGGCATCATAAAACGCATCCTTGGTAACATCCGAATAGCTACATGTCGGGACGTGAGCCGATATAATGAGCAAACAACGTCTTCCTGATTTGTGTTGACAGACTTTAGCCGATGCGTTGAGTCTGAGAGCGAATAAGCGATTGTTCACTGGAATCCAATCGAGCAAACATTGTTCTGCTTTGGAACTCTTGAATACGAGGTTCAGTTTCGGCGTCACCAGACAGTCTAAGAGAGAAGAGCTTGGGTCGGTAGTTATCTAGAGGTGAGCCCAAGTGAATAACGGTGCTAGAATCCTATACTAGGGTCTCTGACACACATAGAGAGCGAACATTAAACGCGCCAATATTTACCAGTTGTTTTGGCTCTAAAAATCAATCACCCGAGGGCACAAAAGGGACATAAAAATTGGAAGGCAAAATAAAAACGGAAAGCCCTAATGGATTAATCACTATCAGAAAACCGACGACTGCTGATACTTCCCGGTCGTTCACGCCGCGGAAGGGAGTTGACTTTAGGGCCGTCACCCTGAGTCTGTGGTTCCAAAGTCCGATCTGCGAGACAACAGGATAAAAGGTTTTTTAATACACCTTAACAGGAGTTACTGACTCAATATTTTGATTCGCTTGGCAGTGAGGTACTTGCCTAGCACAAAGACGCAGCGAGTAAGGCACTGATGTTTAATTCGGATCACTGCTGCGCATAGAAGTATTATCCAAAACTACACCCGACTTTTGAGTGATACCGTTTTGGAGGGTACGCCGGCAGCCACTGTCAACCGTTGGACGATCGGAATGCTCTTTGCTTGGGAGTATCTTTTCTAATTCCCATCTTCCTGACTGTGAAGACGGCAGCTACAAACAGACCTCTGTATTATGCTGATAGGGTCATCCTATACTATATAAACACCCCTACGCGATTAGTACTTCAGCATACAGGCCAATGAGCGAATTTGCTTTCCTCCTGACTGCTCCCTTTTGACCTGTCTGACACGGTTGCATCTGGAAGGACCCAAGTCCTAGTAAGCATAGCTCTCCGGATCGATGCAGTGCACAAGCTTACCGGAATACTCCGGTCTACAATGTGATGTGTAAACTGGTTCCAAAACTTTAGCTGCGTGGTGTACCCGGACTACTGAGGGAGTTCACTTATGTACGCGTGGTGCAGGCCTCCGGTTAAATCGTTTGTCGTTGGTCAGTCCCCGACCAGTCTAGCTAACCTCTGTGTTTGTATTCACATCGTAACGAGGCCAATTTGGGTTCCTACAGTAACTGTCTGGTTTGCACAGGTTTCAAGAGCTTTTTTATATTGTCTCTGACTTCAGTAAAGTTTATCAGGACTGACCTCCACAAATTTGCGAATGACTTATGATTGCGTGTTCACTATTTAATTCAGATTGTTCTGGTGAAATCGGATGAATTTTGTAGCGTGCCGCCGACATATTTGAAAACCATCGATGTGATGAAGTAACACCAGGTTTCCAGCTAGTCTTCCGTTTCATTAACCTGTCGCTCGTGGGGACTGCTATCGAAATCAAGTAGATGAAAGAACAAATCGAACGAGGTTCAGTATAGTTGGAATAAGGTTTTGTGTCTGAGTTGAATGGCTGAAGTGGATGGTCCGCCGCGGAATGTTCTACGCTTCCAGTGTCCTATTCTACTGACTTGTGACTGGTATGCACGCTAGATTCGGGCTTCTGTATGAACCTATCCATCTCAGGTTACTTCAAGAAGGGTAAATCAGTCATCTTGAGTACCGACTGATTGTAATACGTCTTGATAGTCTAGGTCGGTAGCTGAGTGAATTCGACTCACATGTACTCGCAACTTTATCATTTCGGAAGACGCTTCAGCATGTTCGTTTTAGAGGAGAGCGCTGGACTCGAGCCTTGCTCTTTTTCGATATATTAGTGACCATATTTTTACCATGAACTGCATTTGCATTCCGTCCTACCTCCCCATAAGGCGGCCGCATTGACAGCTTCACGATTCGCTCCACGTTAGGCGAAACCGAATTGTCAGACAAACGACCCATCATAATCGCCTAAGGGTTACGCTCAGGTTGACTGGGGGAAACGTGTAAGCCCATGCAATCGACTTACACAAATCCTCAAACAACAACTGCATCATTCGCGTAGGAAACCGAGGCTAGAAGACGGACCACTGACTGTCCTACTGAGGTTAGAAATCAGTGGAGTTGCAGTTTCAGTTTACCACGAACCATTCTGGTCGTTGCCTCGACATTAAGAGAACAGTTATCCTACCTCATCGACTACTTGGATGAGATTTTTATCTAACGCAATGCTAATGCGTCCACCCAGAAACCATTAATTACACCAATCATAATAAATATACAAAAGAATCCATCTTTTAGCAACACCATACCGTGAACCAACATGTGAAAGAAATCGTCCCCTCCTTTTATAATGTGCCATCCAGAGTTTATTTTGTATGGATAGTGTTATAGAATCATTGGATCGTCCCTTTTGGTACGCGCTCAATCGCTTGGCCCAGAACCGAGAAAGAATAGGTGCAGCAACAGCGTTTATTGGTAGGACGAGATGAGTCAGAATTAGGCCACAGAGGCTCTAAATTTATAGGGCGAAATGAATACTATACATGGCCGACAAGATGCATAGCAAATCAATCGAGACGATCATATCTGGCAGTCAAAGCGTTAGAACAAATCACGTTATAGGGGGCGTCAGAAAGCGAACGAGAGAAAACAGTTCAGATAACGTACAGGCGTTCGATCGAGCAGCTGCATTCTGATTAACTGAGTGAGTTAAAACATATCAATTCAGTCGAGGCCGGGTCAATCAATCGATATGACGTGACTGGCCTTTGCTGCTTCGTTAGGAGATGCGTCTCCTAACAAGAATGACGGCTTGTATATATAAAAAATATGGCCAAACAAACAGTTTATTTATAAAATCAGATGCGGGATGACTGTAATGCGATCTGTACGCAAGGACCCGTGGCCGAATGCGAAATACACGCGATTTTCTGCACAATACAAACATTAACTCCGTAGCTCACAGAAGTATTCTCTTACCACCGTCCAAGCACCGCGATAGTACCAGGCATGTTTGGCCAAGTTCGAGCGACCCATAAACGCTTGCTTTCCAATGTGGAACGATGCTGAACTGGAGGTCACCTCCGTTACACTTAACACGTCAATAACGCAAGAGGACATATCGTGAAATGTCAATACTTTGCGGTCGCGAACCTGAAGCACTAGGTTATATATGGTATGCAGGTGACAACGACAGAAACAGCCAGTCGTCGGACTTTACGCGAGAACAGTCAATGTTATCAGTCCTAAAGGAGACAAGCTAACCGAGCAATCGTTTTTTCAACCAGATAACCGGAAGGTGATTGCCGATTAGCAATACTGCGAGAAACTAGGCATATTTGACATTGAGACACAGTACGGGATCTTCGTTTTAATATGAATTGACCAGCACTCACAAATGATTGCGGCTTCGACAATTCCATAAATTTCCCAGCCAGCCCTTCGAAACGCGGTGCCTTACTCGAGTTTCACTCTCGATAAAGCACAACCTTGTTGTGTTCCTATTCGGGCACAGTCAATAGTACGCCATTGCACGTAATAACAATCGTGGAGAGAACACGTGACCCAGGAAAAGTACATACTGTATTATGACATTTACGGACGATAGAGTCATTCCTAAGTGTGTGGATGAATGAGCCGTTGATCGATGAAAGCGCAATCATTCAGAACACAGCTTGAGTCTTAGCACGAGTATGGGGCAAACGGGCGGCCGTCGCGCGTGTACACCGCCTCCATCTTAGCCCGAAAGTCGACCAAATCCGCAACGTGTGGTCTACGTCCTATGATGGGCTGATTGACGTGGTTGTGTTAGTGTGTTAGGTATCACACAGCGCGCCGTGGTCGTTTGCGTGCTTCACTTTGAACCAGTGATGTGTAGAGCTGTCTGGAGTTGACCTTGCGGCCGTTGTAAGCACGTCCGTTCCAGGCCCATAGGCCCGAGCTCTTCCAGTCGGCCTCGGCAGTGCCGGTTAGGCTTCCCTCGTTTGCTGCTCTTTTAAGCAGATGAATATCCTGAGCTGTACTGCTGACGCCAGTCTTCGGTAAATTGACTGGTAAGCATGACGACGTTCCAACCGACTAGGACCCTTAGTTTCTGGGATTGTGTGTGCAGCACTCAACTTCGTTCGTAGTAGACGGCCAAACATTAGTTCTTCCGGTGTTTTGTCAGTCGCTCTATGGTGCGAGGTTCTATAAGTCAACAGGGCTTCGATCATTGCATCTTCCCAAGGCATACCGGAAAACCGCTGTTTGTTTGCTCTCTTTCAACAAACGGTCCAAACATTCCACCATCCCATTTGCAGCCGGGTTATATGGTATCGTTTGGGTATGCCTAACGTAGTACTGCTGGAGAAAACGGTCAAACTCGTGGCTACTAAACTGTGGCCCATTATCCGTCATTATTTATTATGGGAGCCCGAATCCGTCGAACAGGTGTCTCAACCATCGTTTCACGCTGTAACTGTGGCATGTCGTGAGATCTGTCCGCAGTTTGAACTTATTCTGGACGATATCCCAGTAAATTGTGAACATTTATTTGCAGGATTAACCCCTTACATGTCTTTCAGTCCTACTCGAAAAGCCGACTACCACAATGTTACAAAAAGTATGCGGAAAGGGGACCAGGCTTGCTCACCATTGAAATTCCGGGTTACAAGGCCTCAGTGAATCGTACCTTGACGTTTCACTGACAAGTTTAAGTCATCTGTGAACATTGCATGTTACATGTATTTACATAGCTCTATCATTTCAGTTATACAGTCAGTCTCCATAGTAGAGATGTGTAGATTATGCAAACAATAACCAATTTCCTTTGTGCAGAATGCAAGTTGTACATACTGTACCCACAGGGTTCATGTATGTACTCTACCACCTAATTCCGACTCTACCGTAACCAATACCTCCCGCATGGCAGTTAGTGTCACATAACAGGAATTTATTGCTAACCAATAGCTTTCTTCTCTAAACGACAATGACATTAACCGAATGATAACTAGCGGGTTGAAAGTTCAGACAATTTTTTAAAACGCGGTTAACTGTTATCACAACTACTAGGCCGATAAGCAAATGCAACTTATTACGATTTTAACGTCAACAAGAGTATGGAAAATGCAACCCTAATGCGTAAGTGTCAACCGCATAATTTGTATCATCCCCTCAAGCCATGCTCGTAGAACCGGTAGTCCAAAAAATAAGAGTTCTGACCCTTGGCAGATATTGATTTGAGGAGGTTCTGCTGGCGAATCCAACTAATGAGTTAAATTAGTGTAGGGAAAAGGCACTCTTTCCCAAAAATTCGCAATAATTGCTAAGGAAAATGGATTCCTCACTTTCTGGGAATTTGAACGCCCGCCATAATTCTCGAACATCCGAGAAGTTGCGCTCGCCTCAGGTTGGTCCGTTCGGTAGCCTAGGCCCAAAGCCACACAAAACCTATAAACACAGTTGCTGTAAACCACTATTTTGCTTTCGGGCTGAGCAGCAAATAAAGCTCACTTGAAGGCCGTCTTTTTCCTTACTTGTTGGGGGGTTCTAAGTTGCGAGAATTGGAATCCGACACTTGCGCTTTGATTTCCGTACCGTTTTGCGATATCGTTGCGTTCGTTCGTGATATTTGCTTTTGTTCTTGCCTATCTCTATCAGGGGGGGGGTCGTAACAATTAATGTCCATTTGACGGTTGACATCTGAGACCATTTGTAATTCCGAATTTCGAAACGACTATGAGACAGACGACGTTTAGTTGATGGAGTATTTTCAGGTGTCCCTCAGTGGATAAAGGTGGAAGCCGATCTAGTTGGGCCTCCTTACACGGGGGCAAATTTTCGCCTTGGCCCGTAGAAAGCTGTGGTTGCAGCCTTCATCGAAAATGTTAATCGAGGTAAAACAAATATTGTCACTCTTTTGAGCGGTCAACACCGAAAAGCTTCTAACAGCTACTTCGAGATTACTGACTCCAGAGAAAACAAACCAAGAAATAAATCACAAACATGGGCATAATCAGCCCGATTCTCATGTTTAGGACTGTCGGCAAGTCCCGTGCCCCTTACAAAAATATAAATATGTATGAATGAGGGAAGTGAACAAACCTCTAAATGTCCAAACAGCTAATGAAGATACGACGAGTGAAGCATCATAATGCTTCAGTTTTCATAAATAAATATGGATGTGCGTCGTGGTAGTTTGCAGGATATGCGCCGGCTACTCCTATTTTTGGCTTTAACTGATTTCACCTTTTCCAATGAAAACAAAGGGCTTTGTGTCCAAAATACTATATCACTAACAAAAATAAACTACCAGACACTTGTCAAACACCCACGAAATCAATACAAGGAACGTTCTGCACGCAAAAAAATTTACAAAGGAAGGTAATCAGAAATTAGACAACAGGAAAATCTACTTCACATATGCCTTCAATTCCGGCTGTAATCAAATCACCTGATTTTACCGGACCCACACCAGCTGGGGTACCGGTTAGGATTAAATCGCCCGGTTCCAAACGCATATGATAAGAAATAAACGAGATTAATTCAGCCGGTGAATGAATCATGCCGTCGATGCTGGCGCGCTGTCGTTCGGTCTCGTTAACTCGGAGCCATAGCTGCACGGAAGGTGCGACGGCTTTGAAATCTGACGAATTTGGGGAAAAAATGTCTGACGGAAGCATGGAGCACGGAAGAAGCGGTCCAACAGGACAGGATGTATCAAAGCATTTGGAGAGTGTCCAGGGCAACTGACGAGATTTCAACACATTCTGTAAGCCCCGATTGGTCATGTCCAAGGCCACTACAAAGCCGAGGATCGAATCAGTGAACTGGATGATGAGAAGAATCAAAAGAACGTTTCAAAGAAAACAATGGGGTATAATTCACTAAACGCAGAGTTGTTTCAACAAATGTGCAAAAAAAAACGCGACAATACGCAGCGGCAAAATCAGCGAAAACGGCAACGTTCATGGGGAAACACCATTGAACAAATATGAGCGGGGGGTTTCCAGCTCTTAGTCTGCACAGATCATAGACACGGCACACTCATGGATATAACAAACGATCAGGGTGAGCTAACCGACTGCAGCCGGATATGAAAAACGAAGTGAATCTCGCTCTCGATGCGCAGTAATTTTAGTTGCGTGCACTCGATTCTTCGCACTGAGCGCGTAGATGACCTTTATGGGAAAACAGTCGTACTCTGAACAATCGATTTTAACGCGTCTATCGAGTATGTCGCAACTTCACCTTACTGGACACGACAACCTGAGGGCCGTACACAGTTAGACAAAACACCATCTGTACGTATCTGACCTGAAAGGAGCCAATTTCATTCCAAGGCGATTTAAATCCCCGTACGGCTGCTGCATTGTCCCAAAGCATCCCATCACTCTTATGAGATAGTGTATTGACAGCAAACATTTCACAGAAAGTCCTCATAGTCAAAATCACTCGAGGTGTGATCCAGAGAGACCAATTCGCTTGCCGAAACAGTTTACGCATAGACTGAATCACAACTAGATTACAACACTGGAATACCTATGTGATCGTTCCACGGCACACTTCCTCATCTAAATTAATGTGGCAAAATTTTGACTCATTAGCCTGCTTTCCATAGTCCAATCGATCGTCAAATTTGGTTCTCGATGAGTAGTGTGTTGAATTTGATGAAACTGTGCTGAACCCGGTAAGAAAGTTCACCGATAAGTAAGCGGTATTTAGCAAAGGTCACGTAACCCGTAAGTAACGAGAAGTGAGCTATTTCAACGACTAGGGACTATAACACATACTATTGGTGGATGGATATCCAAATAGCGCACACATAAGAGTTCATCATCATCATAGACAGTAATACATCAGTGGTTCACGTTGATGCTTAACTGCCAAACAACCACGAAGGAAAAAAGAAAGAAACTTTATATGAGAAGAGAGTGAAAGAATAGAGGGAAAAGGACCTAACTACTACGTCTATATTCAAACATACAACATCAAGGCATCTACACCTTGCAAAAAACAACCAAGCTGTAAGTGAAAGTAAGGCGTCATCAACAAAACAGTTTCCTTACGGCCTTCACTGCCCCGCGTCATTAGG
>JTDE01004564.1:25446-36238 GCA_014338405.1 Paragonimus skrjabini miyazakii | reverse complement strand
TAGGAGTCGCCTGCCTGGATGGGGTCCTCGTGATCACTCAAACCGCTGGTTCGAGACCCTATCCGAGATGGCTGTATGTCGTAGTCAATGGCGGACCTGTATCCATACCATTTCTAGTTCTTCCACTTAGTCTTGTTTTAATAATTTTCAATCTTAGTAACGTTTTCTTCTAGAATATTCCACTTCAGTGTTGAGGTGAGTGGCGGCCCGAGCCGTAGTATCTTTTGGTCAGGCTCATGGCTGTTGTGATGATGATGAAATGTGCAACCATCGATGTACGTGTTCCGTTGCCGGTGTCGGATGGCACCCGCAGACATATGATGATAAGGAGAATATTTGATGATGACAATCAAGTGATATTGTGTGTTGACGTTCCAAATTGTTAGGCTAGATACTTATGGTATCCATTAGTCATCTATCATGATGAGCCCTCTTTGCTGAGACGGTAGCTGACTGACGTAAAACATATGTCGGACAACTGGTAACTTGGCATGGATAATTGAAGCTGGCTACCAATGGTGACGGAGTTCACCTTCCGGTAGATAGGGACGTCAGGAGAGGTGCGATTAATCCGATTCGGTAACGTGGACGACGCTGTTTGACCGGGTTATTTGTAAGGGGTGAAATTCCCAAGAAAGCTATACTACGAGCACCGCCTTACGTTCACTTACGGCTTGGTTGTTTGCTGTGGGTATTTTTGGATTGAATGCTTGAGTCAAGATTTTTTATGGTTTTATCCTTTCCCTTGCTTGTATCTCCCAATTATTATTCTGTCTTCTCGCCGTGGGTGTGTGACAGGCGTGTGAACTCTCGATGTGTTGCTTTCTTTGATAATGTGAGTTATGCTTGAAAGATCTATTTATCCCGTACTTATATAGTGTTAAGCGTCGGAAGGATCAGATGTTTTTTCATTGTAAACGACTGCTTTTTATTCTGTTTTTAAGGCATACCGGATACCATGAACGATGATCTTACGGATGCTCCCATTGAAGGTTCTGCATTTCTCCGACACTTCTCTTATCCGTTCGAAAAATTGGAAGGCATCGAACCCGTCTATGTTCAAACCGTGGTTGTAAGTTGTTATTTATTTAACGATGTTGCTCCTTATAGGATCCCTTCATTGGTTGGTTCAAGACCTCTGCTTGTAATTCGAGCTTTCCGTGGTTAAATACAAAAAATGTAAATTTTTCTCACTGTTCATCATCTTTCCGCAGGCGATTGAGCCTAATTTAAACGATCATGATGCAGCTGTTTTCAAAATGATATCAAACTATGAGGTTCGTAGATGCTAATACATTTGTCGTAACGTGGCTGTATGCAATAGGATTTATTGTCCTGCCGACGCTATCCGGACAATGAGACAGCACGTATCATGTATTGCGCGCACGCATTAAACCACGCATTGAGGTAACTCGGTTGGAAATAGTATCATATAGAAACTTCAGATCCCGGAAGTTGATTGTGAAAAACAACGAACGTGAACAACGACACGGTGTTTCTGAGTAAGTTTTCCTGTAAGTTACAGACTAATTACTTGAGGTAGTCGCCCTCCACGATAACAGAATTACGCGTTCAAGCATAAGTTGTCTCGAATGCTCCCGTTTCGAACTGGGCAATCTAAAGGCGTAGAACCTGCTTAAAAGCTTCACTGTGGGTGAACGTATTTTTTCGGCAGACTTATCGTCCGGCTAGTTAATACTGATTAGAGTATGAAATAACTTTATTAGCGACCAGTCCGATTCTGTCTGCCAATCAGGTCGTTCGAGTCATCATCATCATTTTCTGCTTTGCGCTGTACCTTTGGATACTATGGCTCGAGTTGCCGTTGGCCCTGGCTAGTCCACTAAGAGGCGGAGTAGTAAGCACGTTCAGATTTATGGAAAAGAATAACTGCAATAAAGAAAGAATAATATAGAGATTCGGGAGAAATAAAAACAACCTTGCGGACATGGGCTGGCAACTGATTGCGTCACAGTGTCATTTCAGAGAGTGATTCTAAGCGTTGGCTTGAGTAGTCGCAAACTTCCCAGCTGGGTAGACGGCATCTACCAACAGCGTTGAGTAGGACGTTGAAGGTTTTCATAGCTCATGACCACGTCATCACCTAGCCACGTTGCGTTTTCTTTTCCAACCGTCAGCAGCTACACTAAACAGTATTTGGCGCGGCGGACACTCCGTCGGCATACGGAATACGTGGACTCGCCAGCGAAGGCTGCACTTTCATTCTCCCGTTTGTCAGTCGCGAACTTGCACATTCCCCGTATTCCCACCAACGGACTGTCGTATTACCCGCAGTCGGCTCATTTGATGTTAGCTAACTGGCTGAGGCAGCGGTGATCGAATATCAAGAATGTGGATCTATCTTTCACACGAATGGAACAGGACCCTGAATCATAGAGAATTTCTTGATAGAACTCGTCATATGTTTGTAAGCTTGTATGTACATGGCCACTAAATTGTTCACGTCCTTACTCTTTTCCCACTTCTCCACTGTATTTCGAGTTCATCGACAACTTACATTTTGGTTAACTTGTATTCGCTTTGAGATTGCTCATCTGCGTTTATTTTTTTTGTTCAGTGTTTTATCTAATACCCAGAAAAAGCCATTGTTTTTTCTCGGCTAAACTTCTTTGTGCAAGTTTTGGCATTGTGATAATTTCTGGATCACGTGTTTGCTATTTAGCCGTGTAGCGATGGGTACAATTAGACCCGTGTTCTCTTGTGTCACTTGTCTGAATGCAGTCAAATTCGTCTGATTAGATGTATAAGTATCTTTCTCTCATTTGTTTTGTATTACCCGAAGTTCATGACTGAATCTGTTTTTATTTGACCGATATTTACTTTCCTTTGTGTCCCATTTTGTTTGTGTAAGTATTTGTTTGAAGCAGTTGTGTGGCGTACCGTTTTCTCTGTTTGCTTGTCTTTTTGTGAATTCTCACCTTTAAAGCGATTTACGAGACCAAGGTTTCCATCGCGCGCGGATACTTATCCTCGCCCCAACGAAGGAATCAGCTCGTCGCATTGTACATACCTTTCTCAGCCTGATGCCTAAAGGTTCCACGGTCAGTCATCGACGGCGTTTTGAACGGGATTTTGGACCTTCACCCGGTGAGGCAAGTCTGGAAAAACGTAAAGGTTACAAACCAAAAGACTACCAGGAATGGTTCAGTTGTACGTACACCTGGTCCATCTGTGTTCTGTCGTTTCGCATTGTTGCCTGCTGGTAAATTAGTACTGTGATGTTTGCACGTATGTCATTATTATAGTGTTATCTCAGTGGTCCGTTTGTGTATGCATCTCTCGAAGATATTGTGCGATCATCCAAGCCTTCTTATCATCATGCTGATAAAGCTTATTCTTCAAAATATACCAGTAGATCTTATCATAAAGCAGTTGACCGGATTTTATTTGAAAACCCTATGTGGAAAGTGGATTATGGTACTTCCCGCATCAGGAAACACCTTCCGATTAAAACAGAAGTGCCTTTTTCATGGAGACTTTTCTTCTTGTGAGATGAGGATTTCGATCGTTTGAGTCCTCGCAGACGTGTTTGTAGCACGATGGGCAAGATAATGCAAGTTTGTGTGAAGCGTCTGACAAACATGCGCTCATAAGCAATACTGGCTTCTTTTCGAAGCTGTTGTTAACATTGAAACGTTATAGAGCCTCTTAAGAGGAGTACGCTATCGATAAATCTTAGCTTGCAGCAGACTTGTGCACTGCATCGATCCAGAGGGCTATGCTGACTAGGACTCCGGTCCTCCCAGGTGCAACCTTATCATACAGGTCAAGGAAGAGCAGCCAAACGAAAACCAGATGCATTCATTTATTTGTATATCGCGCTATTGACCGCGTAGAGGTAATAAGGCACGATCCTATGACCATACGGCAGAACTATTTTCATACTTGCGGCATTGTTGTCTTCTGAATCGGAAAGGAGGGAGTTGGAAAAGATACCCTCAAACAGAGAGCACTTCGATCATCTAACGGTTGACCGTGACCGCCGGAAACATCCGGTATCACCCAGAAGCCTGATGTAGCGTCGAATACATCCACTGTGTGCAGCAGTGCTCAAATTCAGACATTAATGTCTTATTCACAGTGCTGTCAGGCTAGGGGGGGGGGCAAATGAGTCAGACTTTTGAGTTATTGACTCCGGGTAGGTTCCCTCAATTCTGTTTTCTCGCAGGTTAGACTTCAGTCGGAAGCTTGGGATAGGGTCTGCCAAGTTAACTCCCTCCTGATGTAGAACGACTGGGGGGTATCGGAAGTTAACATCCTCCAAACAGTGACATTATTCACCCATTACGCGTTTCCTATTCTGTTTTGTCCCGTAAATCTTCTGCCTTCCCTTTGATCGCGTTTTATAGTCTGCGGTGGTTGGATCACGTACTCCGTATGCCATCTGATCGTTTACCTGACATTTTTTATTGAGACCACTAACATTTGGATAAAACCGCGTCGTGGTCAAACATCAACGTGGTCACGAAATAGGAATATTCTGACTGTTCCATTGAGCAAAGTAGATAAGTCTCGCCTGCCTAACTGAGGTCCTTTTGACCACCCCAATCGGTAGTTTGAAACGTTATCCAAGATGCTGGTTTGCTGCAGTCAATGGCATACTTGTATTCATATTATTTCTAATTACTCCGCCTAATCGTCTTTCACTTTTTCAACCTTTTTAGTAACGTTCTCTTCTAAAATATTCTGTGTCACTGTTGAGGTGAATTCGACTCGATTCGCAGTATCTTCTGGTCAGAATCAAGGCTGTCAATGATGATACTGATGGCTCGCTACTTGTTATGAGAACTAAGCAATAACCATAGATCACATCTGAGAGTAAATAATACCACTAATGTTCACATGCCATTCGGGTGCAAAGATAGCGGAGAAAAAAATTAATCGGAGTTACACCATGCAGCATTTGCTGCCATGCTGCCCCGGGCTCGGAAACTGTCAGGATGCCCGTGCCTAGACAAGAGCCAAATGGGTGGATGTTTCGAACCCAGGATCTGTCGATTAGCAGACCAACATTACAACTGACGTTTCATGTTGGCTCATATCCAAGTTTAGAAGAGCAGTGTGAGTGGTAAGAGTTTACTTTAGTTTCACTAAATCAGCTGCTGGTTTTAAACATTGGCCAGGCATGGCTCATCTCTATTTGTTTTCCGGCCGAAGGGTCTTTGGTTCGTGTTGCAGCTGTTACACTTGGGTCAGTAATTCCAGAAGCTCGGATTTCCAAAGCGCAATCTCTAATGTGCTCTACGTACTCGCATTTTCTAGTGGTCCTGCTTGAATGTCATCCATTGAACCTCTCGACGGTCACTTTGTATGCTTTAGTCTGAGCTGGTTTACGGAGCAAAACTAGTGCTATATATGCCTGAGACTAGGTTCATTAATGGAATGTACATCAGATTTTAGCTTGCTAGCGTAATGTGTAGATTCTGCTTACGATTGTCTTCTTGCCGTCAGTACGTAAGCAAGTTGAGTTCAAATCGACGACTGCCATAATGCCCCTCCCCAGGATGAACTAGGTCGACTTCGAGCTCCTAGAGAGTGGTTTCTGTATGGTTTTAGGAGAGTCGTTTCTTCATCGGTATCACTTAATGCGAAACCCTTCCGTTCCTCGCGGAAGTATTTGTGGGCGAGTATTTTAATTTTGGAGGATTTGTTCTTGAAGGTTGGAGTATTGTATTCACAACTATTGTGGAAATATTCGAGTCGAAATTACACGGTCATCTCCGGATGCTGTGGTATCATTAGAATAATGAACTAGCGGAACCTTTATCTCGAAAACAGGATGTTTGCTATCGCCCGGTCAAGGTCACGGTTGCCAGTTCTCTTTACCAGTTGTCCGAGGGGCGAGCTTGTCGTCACTTAACCGGTTCACGTGTAAACACTTCATTTTGCATCTATTCTAACCACTTCTTGCCACATTGATCTACCCTGAACAATTTGGTAAATTAGATAATTTTGGTTGTCCAACAGCTACAGCTGGGTGCCCGATGGGTCACCACATGGTTCCAGAGAAATCTTGAGAATGCTTATGTGCACTTTTGGAGAAGACTGCAGGACATAGCGCTTTGAAACTAAGGAGACGTTGAGCACTATGTCAAAACCAGACAAGTGAGGAGTATTGCAACTAGCTTCCCATGCAGCAGGCAGTTTGAAAGCTCGAGTCAGCGTTCTGACTCCCTGTCTCCACAAGAACAGCGCAACAGCAGCTAAACATAATCCAATCGTTGAAGTGTAAGAAAACAAATAAGTAAATCTCGAAGAGTCAGTGCAGTATCTCCCCGTACGGGCTACTTGTCATGTTTCTCAACCTCACTGATAACACTTCATTTGTTTCAGTAATTAATGAAAGAGATATTTCGAATTAACCTGATGTGTGGAACTATTATTGTTGACGTAAATGGAGAAAGTGTGGTTCAGTTGATGCACTAAAATTAGGTGTTGTTCAAAGAAGGTGAGCTCTTTTGAGTAGAATTCACATCTTTGTTCATTTGAACGTAAGTGGGGTTGGTACGGTTAATCAGCACAGTATGCAAGTTTCCGTTTTCGTCCCTATGGTATCACCAAAGACACGCGTATCAGCCATATAGACAACAAATCCTCGCAATCCAGAAAACAGCTGGGACATGATTGTTTGCCAAGCTGCTAATGCGGAACTCGATCTCATCGACAGGACCATGTACTGCGATAAGCGGTCTGATGGAATCTGCGAACAAATGCCGATATCGCTGTTTAGGGTACTAAACGCAACTGTTAGATATTGTCACTCACTCACCGAAAGTATAGAGTTGTAAGACCACCATAACACTGCGCTCGAGGAGCCGGTACAGATGTGCATTGCTACAAGTGTCGGTTTCAGTGTTCAATTTCTAGATCTCCCATGATAAGTCCTAGCATGGGTGCTGCAGAATTGGATGGGCTTGGGAATTTCTCAGATGACTAATTGGTCAACAAGTGACGCAAATGATCGACGATGAGGAATCAAGCTTAATTCGAGGGGTTGTACTCTCGTCTGATCGGTCCAACTTTATGGTGTGTATATTTAAAGAAGGTAGACGGGATTCGACTACACATCGTGAGTGTATAACAAGGTTCTCAGTATGAGGCACAACTGGACTTATGGGTTTATCTTCTGAAAACCCAAAAGGTAAAGCAAAATTGTCAACCATTAACCCATGTACTAGACGCGATTGTTAGACCCGAGTATAATGGCCAATTTGGTCACAATTACGGTATTTGGGATGAACAGTACACATTTTTGGTCGGCGACTTTATAATCACGAACACTGCAACAGTTTTTGAAGTCTGCAGAGCATAAATGGGATCAGATGCACATGAAAATAAGTTGCAATGCTTGGGCTACTCCATTTTTATTTTTCCTGTGAAAATATTTTGTGATTGAATACCGGTGGTGAATTTCTGAACGAGCGAAAATCAGACTTTTCCATCGGCATCTTAGAATATTCACACATCCGTTCAGGTGTTAAATAGGAATCTATCGTTGAATTATTCAGACCCTTAGGTAATACGGAACACGATAGAATCACGTGTGTAAACCTGACACTTTCTGTTCCGAGAAAGTTATAGGACGGAATTTCAACTTAGCCGTTTCCTATTATGCAGTGCAAAAATTTTGCATAGACTATAAGTCGAAGTAATTCATAAATGTTAGCTTCCATGTAATCCAGACATCTGAAGTAAAAGAAACGAAAACTTCCTCAGTGTGTTTGCTTGCCTTTCTGCAAGACCGCTTACAAGCTATTGATCTGTTGTAGTATGTCTGAGGAAGACTCCTAATGTTTATACGCTATCCCTTCCCCGTCGGGATTCATTGACTGGTGGCTTCTAATAATTGTCAGGCAAGCGCTGTGTTCTGTTGTTCGTGCTCAGCTTCCTTCGAGAGATATGAATATGTTGAACTGAATGCATTGATTACTTCTGCAGTTTGTTCCGAGATTCGTTCGCTGACGTTTATACAGCTTCAGGTGGTCAAGAGTTGGAGGGTCACTTTGTGTAATATTGACCAACTAGGACTGTCTGTTTTTTAAAGTTTTTTGTTCCGATAAAATGATCTCAGACTTTCTCGTGGTTTTCTGCATAGAATTTTGCTGTTCTCGGACACACAGTCGCGTAAGCGCATCTCTTTTCTGTGTACTCCCTGTCCCGTCGGATATTCCATCTGGAATTTTAGGTAACACGAGTGATCACTTTCGAATCGGGATCAGTTTCGCCAAGAAATCTGTCAAATTATATTCTGCCTTCGCCGACTCCGACTTGATATTGGCTTCCCCGCTGGGGCTGCAGACGATTATTGACGAGGAAAAGTAGGTTGTCACCCACCTGTTCCTTCCTCCTACATTTTACATTTCTGTACGTCTTTGACTCGGACGTATCGTAATGACTTCTATTTTCACTCGCGATAGCTCGTCAATAACAATCCCGCGGTTGTATGTGCTACCCTCGGCAATCACGAGCCTACTTTTCTAGGTTCAGGGAACCGATAGTGCGTCTATCTTTACCTGCCACTTTGCGTCGAGCATTTTTTGATGTGAAAGCCTGGAAATGTGCTATTTTTTGTTATGACTGTGGTCGTCTGTTCCAATCCCACATTTACCTGCTTTTTTTACGCTCAGGTTTCTTCAGCCAATACAAATGTCTGTTTACCTATAGTAATGTTGACACGTATGCCAAGGCATTCTATCTCCTAGATAATGTATGGATTTCATGCGACTCAGTGGGATTAGTAGGTTCTCGAATGTAATCATGAGATTTAGCATTCAACACTACTGCATAATCCAACTGAGCACATACTGCGTTTTATCATCTGACATTTGACACTGCTTAGAACCCAATCGAAACTCGGCTTTTCATATTGTTTTCACATTGGAATCCATAAATTGTTTGTGATCTGTTTATTCTGCGAAAGATTGCTACCGATTTTTACTTTTCACACAAATATTTACGTAAATCAACGTTGGGTTGATTTGTTGCTATTGCTGTCATCGCGGTTTGTTCCAAATCTCCTTGCATAAGATTGAACAGGTTCACAGTATCCAGCTCGTATGTAATCCTATATGTCGCGTAATAACTAACACTTAATGTATGTTCACGTTAATCATTTTATCCGTTTACTGTTTCAATCTCATTTGCAATGCGATGGTTTGTGTGGAAGGTGTGAGCATCTTAGTGTTGATTGTTTGAGTTTAACTATAGATGGATTATCATTTAAAGCTCATACTTTTTTCTCCCTCTCTCTCAGTTGTGAATTGTTCCTGCTGTTTTGTAATACAGCAGCTAAGTATCAATATCAACCATGAATGTATTATTCTTTTTGGTACTATTGGTGATCTATTCACGAACAAGCTTGTAATGCTGACATAAACCAGTGTGTTGTGAAACATTCCTAGCCCTTCCCACATGCACTGTAGCTGGAGTAAACACAGTCTGATAAGTAGTCTTATTTGGTTTATATAGGTTAAACCTCACCTACATTTGATGACCGTCTTTGCATTCAGCTATCCAGTCAGTCCTTTCTTTTACGGAAGGCACTAGACAAGTGTTTCGCTTCTTTCAGGGTTTATCGGTAGTTCGTATCCTTCTCTTGGCCGGGGTTTACTGTCGGGTCCACCTCCTCGCGATGAAGCCCCCGGTGATGACTGCGGCAGTAACCTAGTTTTAATTTTGACCGAATTATCATATTTGGGCGTCAAGCTACATTCCCGGGAATTGACACCGAAATTGTTGATAACTCTTGGACTAGGATTTCCCAAGCAAGTATAAATCACACGATTCATTGACCGTCATCGGTGTCGCGTACTTTACCAACGAGTCGGGAAAATCACGATATTTGTGGTATGAGCGACATTAAGCCCTTCTTGTTGAGAAACAATCATGTTTACATTGAGGATTGTTATTGAACGACAAACGCGTTGCGTTTTGATTGGCCTCTTTGTTACATTCCCCGCTCTTGGCTTAAACGTTTCGATTGTTTAAATCTGACACGTTTTCAAACAACTTATTTTAATCACCACCTTTTGCAAACAAACCCGACTTAACAGCTGGTCATTGTCTATGATTGGTTGGCGCCGTTCAACTACAGTTGTAGTGGCTTGTGGGTGGGATGCAATTGTCTAAACTTACTTCATTCAAGAAATCGCTTTAGTCCAATCTCATTAAATGTTAAAAATTTTGCGTTCTGTTTTAAGTCAGTACATGATGGTTTTACAACCATGTGGATCGATCGCGGCGAGGAAAACCACTGCTAACAAGTTCCAGTAAAAGCAAAATCCAAAACTGATACTTCCGCTCCAAAGGAGCTAGCTAGACAACCTTCGAATACAAAAGCTCTTACCCGGTGTAAGTGGTTTTCCGCTTATATCAAAGAACTACTGTCAATAAGCTTGCGAACGGAATTGCGTGCATGGCAACTGTTCCAGGCAGTTTGCGTAAATATTAGACCGAAATATGGTATGTACTTTTCAGAAACATTTGTCGTGTTCAATTTTAAAGTCCAAAGTGGGCATGTAAACATTAATTGTGAAGTTAGACAAAGAGGATGGAAATTTGTCTAATGGTATCCGTGGAAGAACTTCTAACGTGGGGGTTTATGTTAATGCACTTGTAGAAAAAGAAAGCAAAGATTGTTTGTGTTGATGAACTGAAGGATGTCTTCGGGGTACAACAGTCAGCTAACCACCAGAATTCATTTATTTGAACAGTATGCATTCTCCTATGAAGGGCTTGTGATATATATATATATATATATATATATATATAT
>JTDE01004564.1:14139-25346 GCA_014338405.1 Paragonimus skrjabini miyazakii | reverse complement strand
TATATAATTTGTGATTGTCTGCTCTGGTTACCCTGTTACCTGGCTACTGCCTTCGTTTCCGTCATCCGCATATGCCACATCTTTGTTCATATTTGCCTATCGGTTTACACACACGCAGCACGACGTTGTTGCCTAGTTGTTTGCGCCTTTCTTATTTCAACAAGCTTTTTACTAACTTACATACTATTCTACATGCTATTCTAATTTTATTTTCAGAGAGAAGGAAGCCGATTTGCAGTACATCACCGCTTCTACGGAACTTCTGATAATTGATCAAGCTGAAATGCTTCTCATGCAAAATTGGTCCAACGTTCAAAAAATTGTTTCTCTGCTAAACCAACGACCGACTAAAGCTGCATTCGCTTCAGCTGCACGTATTCGATTAGCTTATCTGGCCGGTTACGGTCGTCGTTATCGTCAGACGTTAATTTTTTCGGCTGTTGCCGCATCATTGATCACACTCTTGACTGGAGATTGTGAGAGTAAGTTGTTGCTTCTCCTTTTATCAATCACTCAATTCATCCCATCATAGTCAAGGACTACTGCGCTAATTAAAAGTCAAAAAAAATGATATTAACATAGGACGAAATTGTGTTTGATTTTGCTCTGCATGGAGATTTCTGACTAATACGCAAACTGACAACTGATTAGGCTTTTCTGAGAAGATTCGTCCAGAGCTTTCGCCTAACTGTACAGGGATTGTAAGCCCTATAATTGATGTTCCATGCGGCAGATGTGCTTCAGGTTATGGCACTCCCAGTGTGTTTTCAGGAACTTCTAAACTGAAGATTTTACTTAACCTCTGGCTGCTGCTAGCAGATCAGCATCTATGATTCCTTCTTTATTGCGAATTAAAGTTTACGCCGCTGTGTCGGACAGCTGTGTGACATTTCAAAAGGGCTGTGGTTGCATACCGTCATTTAACTACCTACCTATCCACTCCTTGATCATTTCAGAGCAGAATTGGATAGTGATGATTTATACGGTTCATACTTTGCATCCAAAGCACAATTACTTGGAGTAGGTAATGATCAGGTGAATAATCCTAATGTGTCAATCAAAATAAACCTCAAGGAAGCTGTCTTGTTGATGACACTTTACTTTCACTTACAGCTCGATTGTTTGTTTGCAAGGTGTAGGCGCCTTGATGTTGTATGCTTGAATATAGACGTAGCTATTTTTAGTGATTAGGTCCCCTACACTTCCCTTTTTTTCTTCTCTCTTCCTATACAGGGTTTGCTTTTTCTCCTTCATGGTTGTGTGGCCGTTAAGCATCAGTGATTGATGAAGCATCAGTGTGAACCACTGATGTATTGTTGTCTTTGACTCTCTATGTAATGAACAGCTAAATAGGTAATCATATCACCGGCGCTGCATGTGAGGAAGGTAACTAGGTTCGGATCGGTTCGTTTTTTGTTATTTGCGAACGAAAACACATACAAATCAGGTAGACAAGACTTAGAAGTGGCTTGATGTTTCACTGCATGTTTCCTAGCTGACGCCGGTCTGTCACCTCGCCGTTCACGAAGGTTTAAATAGTTTCTTTTATTCTGTGTATGTGGTATGTGCGTTCCTACTTTTCGTTTGTCGTTCATTGGACATAATAATGCTCTTATACCGCGGTTTGGGGTAGGATTAGATACCACTTTCTACAGATGAGTATTTAATGAACTGTTTGGCTGTTTTCCTTAACGTACTATTTAAACTGGTAGACACCTCATGCTCCTCTGCTGTGACCTTCAAGCGAATCGCAATTTTTATATCCGATGAGTTCGTTAGGCATAAAAATATCAATGGAAATCGGTGTTCAAAAGATTAATCAGGTTTTCTATGTCTCCTGTACGTCCACCATAAATGGAAAGTGATCCAATAAACTGTTCGATCGTTCGTCTTCTACCCAATTATGGATAAACATCACAGTTTTCGTTACGCGGACAGAATTAAATCACAATTACAAAGTCGTCGAGTGTTCAAGCGAGGGTCGTATTGCCTAACTAAATTTCTGCTGAGCGTTTAATTATGGATAGGACTGACTTCTGCACTACCTCAAGTAAGATATCTGATCTTTTCGGGCCAATGAGACACGGCAAGTGATGGATTGATTAGAGTGCATGTTCCGTCATAATCTCCATGTCCAGAGCCAACGAGGTGTACCATATTTGTACCTGCCAGACCGCTTTTACATCTAACAACGTGAGATCTGTGATAATTCATCACAAGCTGGATGTTGTTTTGAGTAGATAAATCGTACTGGAACAACGCATGCTACGACGAGTAGTATACACCAGGTGGGTTTGCGGCTTTATCTCTAGTCAACCGTTGACCATAAAATCACGTCTACCAGATTACCTAGCATGAGGCTGGGATATTGGTTTTCCGGTTTCATTTTGACGATTTCTCATAAAGGTTATCAGTAAACATGAATTGACTGATGTATGTTCGAGCAATCCAATGGAAAAATGAGTTGACCAATTCCAAATATCTACTAGACAGAATGAGTTGTAAGAGAATAATTTGTTTAATTGTAAGAATGTGCACTTTATTGTTATGCACATCCCAACAGCAATGTCGATAATCTCACGGCAAAAAAAGTATTGTTCTGCCTGCTGATATAGCGCACTGATACACGTCCGAAATGGGTTATTTCGTAATTGTTTAAAACATCATAGATACATCGTGAAAAAAATTGCAGATGATGCCTATTTTAAAGTGGTGTTTCGTCTCACCTCCTCTGTCAGTGAGCCCTGGCCGTTTGAATAACGCTCATGTAAACGGCCTCCAGTGTTAACCTGTAGGTCTTGTTGATCTATTTCTAATTGAGTTCTACTCATTGAGCGGTCTTTTTTAGCTGATGAGCATACCTAAAGAAGAACACATCGGAAACCGAGGAGAAAGCACTTCAACACACATGATTTGGTGATTCTGGGAACCCAGTAGGATTTTCCTAAGAAGCAGGTGATCGTTTTCAAACCACAGAAACAGTCAAGTCTATCATAAAGATTAACCTTGAAAGGAGCGGCGAAACAATTCATTTGCCAGACTACACACTTTATGAAAGATATCCAAGTGACTGATTGGGTACACCATAAAGTTGCAAAGCGTGTTTTAACGTTTCGTTTACCTTCTTATCTGGAATGTTCGCTTGATCGGAATCAACTCTACATATACTATCATCATGTCTGAGCGATTTTATTTTGACGTACGAAGTATTACATCAGTCATCGCATCTGTTATAACTGAATCCTACTGAACACGAGCGCGAATAACTGATACGAACAACGGTGAACGAATATTCTTTCCGATCGGCCTCCAAAATTACAAGCGACAAGAACCAGTGAGAACACGGACAAAGCAGACTTCGAATAGGCAATGTATTTAGCCACCAGACGCTTTGCGAATTTACATGAGAAACTGGTTTTTATTTCTAGTAAATCATTGACGTTGTGGTGGCGTGAGCGCGCGAAGAAATATTTGAATTCCACGCCTATGCATATCTTAGTAACGGCTTGCGATATCTGATTCCTGACAGCAGAATTATGTTCTTCTAGTCAGGTTTACCCTGACCCTAACAGCATTTTTTGATGCATGTTCTTATTCACTATCTGAATCACTGTTTCGTGAACACATGTTGAAACTGTAGTAAAAAAATGAACCACCTGAAATGCAAACGATTTTTTTCTGCTCGAGGATTTGTCCACTTAAGAACGCTCTGTCTGAATTTGTCATGCTGGCATCATCAGTAAGTGATTTTAGGCGAAAATTATGCATACATTCCTAACAGTATTCCGAACCAATAATAGGTGTGACCATCTAAACAACTTTAAAGAGGTGTACTACTTCTAATGCAAGTGCTTGAAAGTCCTTCCTCAGTACGGTGTGTTCGATTCGTGTGTCCATGTTTAGTTCGTATTCCTGATGCTCCAATTTCTATTGTGTTCCACATTCTCATGATTCTTAACATTGTTGACGAAAGTCTTTGAATGTACTTTTACTATCTTTACTCTGCGTTTTCTATTGTCACATTTAAGTGTAAGTGAATGCTGTAAGCTTCCTGTAGGTTGTCAACATTCTCTGATTTCAATGGTTCAGCAGAACTGTATTATGAAAGAGACTTCACAGACTTCGAAGACGTGAGACGTAATCAGTAATCTAGTACTTTATAAACCAACAGATAATGTACCGAAGTAATCCATAAGTGGATACACAAGACTGTCTATGTCGTTCTAAATTGAGGAACATGTTTGCACCGTTTTTATGAAACTGATCATTCTGAAGCAGATGTTTATAATTTCCATCAACACGCCAAAAGACAACTTCGGCACACTAACGGTTTTCGTGATAAACTGATTCTTTGAGCTCGAACAGCTTAGGACCAATATATTTGAAAATACAGTTTGTTAACGTGAGTTAGATGCCAGTACATACTGTTGTACTTGTTGAGTTTTATTGGAGGAAAAGTGACCCCTTAGTATTTGTTGGTTCTTTCTCCACGTTCCCTTTGGAACAAAAACATGCGGTTACTCAGATCAACCTTAAGTCAAAGTAGCTTATTTTTGAACGCATGTAGCGAAGAGAATCGGGAAATGCACGGCCCGTTGGATATCCGCGTAATAGTTTACAGTTTATGACAATTCAAATTAAATGTTTTCCGCTTGATGTTGATTTCACGACTCTTAAGAGATAATGGCAAGAATAAACACAGAGGACTTTGAACAATATTACCACTTTCAGAAGAATGTACAATATCACAGTAAGCCTCGAAATCAAGAGCGTACGTAAAGAAAACAACCTATGCAGATTAGATCCTATAAAAAGTAAGGAAGACGATCTTCAGGCGAGCTTTATTTAGAGTCCAACCGGAAGGCTATAGTTATAGGTTTTTAATAACCTTCAGTGTAGGTCGCCCAACGGATTAATCAGGGGGTAAGCGCTGGGCGTAAAAATCAGATAAAATGGCGAACGTTCAGATTAGCACAGTGCGATTATTTGGAAAGTGTTTTCCCCCAACAGTCTTCCTTCTCACACTCCAAGATGGTTTCGATGTTATTCTATGTTATGGATCATCGTGTACTGAGTACTGTCTGCCTACCTGAGCTTACGGAGTCTCATTGGATCTAGCCAAGGCTCGAACCTGCAACTTCCGGTTTGTTGGGCCGCTTTATTGTCTGTGAGCTATCTAGAACTGCTCTCAACATGTTCACCTCAACTTTTCAGGAATCTGGTTAGCTCTGTGTATTCGGCCTACTTGTCAAATCCAAACGTTGTTAAATTTCTCTCTACGTTTCTCTTCTTGTAGCTTATCGTTGTTTGCGTTCTGTTTTATTTCCCTGTAATGCGTATTTCTCTTATAAAACGTATATTATCACACAAGCTGTCCATGTACCAACCATCGTACTGTTGACCCATATTTGGTCATTGTTTCGAGAATTCAAACCATCAACAGTTCACCACCTTCTACTCATATAACTTTTCGTTTCAGATTTCCAGGGGCTTAATTTTATACCTCCGCAGCCACATTTCAGTAGTATATATCCGTCTTATTTGCCGGATTCCGTACGGGTTCCCGGTGCCAAACGTCTTCACACGCATGAGGTCTCCTTACCAGATGCCGTCAAACGACCGCGATCCGGAGCAGACATTCTAACTCTGACCGCGGATGTCAAATTAAATTTAATCACTTTCGCTGTGTCCGGCCAAGCTCTTTCTGAAGTTCAAATGGGCAATGAATCAGACTCGCAGTCCAGTGAGGACGAGTCTGACGTTGGTGGCTTGAAAGAACCCCTCGTCTCCCCTGGCATTTCGTCTACTGGAGATCAACTCACATTGTTTGTTCAGCGAATTCCAAACTTCTGTCGGACTTACATGGGTACGGTTTGTTGTTGTTTAAATTTTCGCGGTAGGTTGCTTCCCCCTTCGGAATGTTGATTCGTTTCCGCATCTCATGTAGCTGAACTCTTTAAGCGAAAAGTGATTCATGTGATACTTGTGTCTGGTAAGTTTATATGCACATACACAAGTTACCTGCCTCCTAATTGTATGTAGCCTTATTGAATGTAACTAGGTTATTATTATTATTACTGTCCTTAACTAATCCGTATATAATGGTCCATTACGGACTCCACGCGAACTAAGTAGTTCCTTTGATTCATTTTGCACACTATCGGTGGCAGACACGTAGGTTAGGTAGGCTCTGGAATGGCCTTCTATCCTTAACTATGCATATTACGATGGCTGGAGGCCATGCAACCTGAATGCCCAAGTCAACACGTGTCATCGCCAGTATATTACATTAACGATCCTCGCTGATACTTATTCACCACACAATTATTGCTGTTTGTGATGCTGATGTACTGTGAGGAATGAACTAAACCCTTGTTCAAAGGTAAGGTTTGTACGTACGTAGAAGGTAACGCTAAGCTCTACTGGTAACTGGAATTGTTACTTCTGCAATTCAGTCCGCTTCTGATGAGGTGGCTTAAACAGCTCACACAGACGTTGTATTCATCAAAAAGTGAGTTACTATCTTCTCATCTGCTTCTTGGAAACCTGTAAATTTCATTTTCTGTTACTCAGATGGTCTAAACCATCCAATGTGTGTGGCAGTGAAGCACATCAGTGATGAGCCTCATTTATGCGACCGAGCTTGTTTATAAAGGTAAAACAGTACACCCCCCTCCAAGTTTATTAGATTGTACTCCCTTAGTTGATCCCTACAACACTATCGACATCGGGCGTTACCGGTAGTTATCACGATTAGAGTCGTTTTGACTTACGACGATTTGACATTCCTTTCAGGTGGCAACAACACGGTCCCCGTGGTATATCGTAAAAGAGTACGTTTCCTCATGACATAGCACATTACTCTTGTGATTAAGCTATTCGTCGGGATAGAAGAACCAATGCATTGCCCTGCATAGACAGTTAGTGTGTCTATTTTGCAATTCTATCATGGGCATCGTTAGTTCTAATTTTGACAAAAAGGCTTCCAGTTACTGGCAAACAGTCCAGTTTTTCCGATGCAGAAGCTGTTTTGGTGAATTTTCGTAACACGTTGTTTAAAATGTGTTCATTCACTTTCGGCTTCTTGGTTTGGAAAGCAGACTTAAGTAGCGGACAACCGGCATTCTTACATGTAGTGATACCGCTGTGAGATGTTTTTGCAAGTGTTAATTCTTATCACCGTTTTACTCCGTATACACTCATTTTCCATTAGATCTACTCTTTGTATACTTGGAGTCAGCATACTGCTTCAAACAATTGTGACTGGGCTTTGGAATGCTAAATCGTCAAGCCACCAATAACGGGATTTCATTTTTTTTCTCATTGATACTTCAGTGATTTATTGTGATGGCCAACTTACATGCAGCTGTTGGAAAACAAAGGGGATATATTTAGTTTAGAAAAAAAAAGAGGTATGGGAACTTAATTCATAAAACTCCTATGTGCAAACTCAAACAATTAACACAAAGACGCCCATATTTTTCAAACAAGTAACGGGATTGACAATCCTAGACCGTGCTATTTCTGAATACTGCATAAGCCAGGAACAGTCAAGTAGTTGTGTATTGCAGTCAGTGGGATCAGTATGCAATAGGCAACAACAAGCCGGAACGACTGTCTGATCAGATGGTCGGCTGTGTAATGCCAACATACGTGCATAATCAGCCTAAGAACCATTTATCCAATCAGGAGTCCTGACTCAATTCAATCAAACGAGGTTACGGATGCATGAATGAGGAATCATGCAAACGTGCTGTCTGTACACACGTGTTGCTTGTGTACTCCCAATTAACAAGACACGTATGGTAATATAGTTCAGACCGGTAAATTGAGTACATGAAACGTCGTAGCCGAAAAAAACTACTTAGAACGCTCCTCTTTATGCTTGGACGAACTACAACACAGTAACGAAGATTTGTTGAATTTGGACAGTTGAAGTTCATCCACTTGTTTTTATGTGTTTTGACTGGCTATTTTGTTTAGTGTATTTACATTTGTGAATTCGTTTATAATGCTAAATTAGGGATTCAATGGGATTTGCTTGACTTCGCTTCTTCACATATGGTCTTTCATTCGTTTGGTTCGTTTCTAATACTAACTTATTTGTAGCCGGTCGGGCAGTCCCATTGGCGAGAATGAATGCCTTCAAACTTCGAGTGTTACCCAGACTTCGACGAGGAACTGATCCGCGCGTTCTCATCTACGTGCCTGATTTTTATGATCTAGAGGAGCTGCGTGTTCTGTTGACTGCCGAATCGTTGGATTTCTGTTGTGTTAATGAGTGAGTTCTTACTGCATCGGATTTTTTTCAGTTTCTCATCAGTTCTATTATTTTGATTACCCTGAGTCTGAGACTGCCCACAATCAATTACATCAGGTTGTGAACTGTTCTCCTTCCGCACGTCGTCCGTGCGTCGTAGTGTTTGCTTTTACCGAAACAGAAATCGAAGTCCTTATGAGCAACAGATGCCCGGTTCGGACGATCTTTCATTGGCTCTTCTAAAGATGAAGTTTTGCCCATTGTTTGTATGCGTATCTGATTTTGCATATTAACTTGTTGGTTTCTGATACTGTGTATCCGACTATTTCCTAAGTCACATTGGATTTTGTGAATTGATCATCGTGGTATGGGAAACTTGAACTTAACTGAGCTTTGCATAGTTCAATGGTGACAGCGCCAGGTTTCGAAACACAGACTTTTTCTTCTTGCTGTGTAGTCGATTCACTGCGTCGCGTGATGACAGAAGGCTGAAACCTAATTTGGTTATATTCGCCTGACTATCTACGTTATTTTTTGGTGAACTCTTTCCTGTATTGGTAATATAATGCATTGTTTTCTGCTCTCTATCTACTCAGGTACTCAGAAGATTCGGAAGCTGAGCGGTTTCGAACACTTTTCGCTCTTGGCCGCATTAGAATCATGCTTTTAAGCGAGCGATACTACTTTTTCCGCAGGTAACCGTGTCGCATTTTTCGGTTCACTCCCTTGTCAGCTTCACATCGGGTGCATCTTCGACGCATTCATTTATCCTCCATATACCGTACTTGTCACTTTCTCCATTCCTATTTGCTGCGTCGTGTCCACTGCTTTATAGACACATTATTTTCAGAACATTTCTACTTTATCAAGACAGACTATGTATGTATGCACGTTAACAAAATGTTATAGGTAGATTTGGTGTTGGTATTATAGTTTATAATCAAAGCTATGCTATAATTCTCATGCTATTTTTTCGATATCAACCCCAACAGTCTGAAGTGTCAAATGGTAGGCGGCTTACTTTACAGGGTAAACTGAAGGCAATCACTAGTCATTTAAGTGCTTTGTTTTGTGTTCATCTCTCGGGATGAAGTATCGTGACTCACCTAGCGTTTGGTAGGAGAATTTGCAGTAGATAATGGATCCGTTACGTGGTCGTTTCTGTTTCCCTGATTTGTTAGATGTAAACGTGTAGGTACAATCGATACTGCACCGCAACCTTCAGAGCGCTCAGTGACGCGTGAGAAAATAGATCCCTAAAAGCCAAAATACGTTGGACCGTTTAATACGGTGATATTTGAACTACGTATTTAGTTGGATGAGTGGTACAACAAATCCCGATTATTCATGTTCATAGGGAATACTCAGCAGTGAGTATCAAATGAACCACGCAGGCTCAAGGGTGTCAACAACTACGAGTCGTCATTTATGGCTAGCAAGCAAACGCAAAGTCGGCAAATTGATGTTCGTGAACTGTGAATGCGTTTAATTTAAATACATGTAAATCAGGCAGTAAAATACAGTACAGTTAATAGAGTGTGGTTTTCAACGGGCCGACGGGCGTTTCAACTGTGTTGTCTGCGGTCCTCAGATAGGTGTGCAAAGCATAGTACATATTGTATGGATCTAAAGGATTCGTGATAACTATGAACAGTGTGATCGTACGCTGCTTACAATATACGAACATCTTCCCCTCACTTGTCTGAGCATACAATTTTATAAGTTTCCTATATAAAACATCCTGTGATCTTCTGATACATCACTATTAAATATTTTTCACCGTATTACTTTCATTTGTGGCGGTGAAGCAAATAGAATCGACCACGGACGTGTGATTGTTACGATATTGATAGCCTACTATGTTGTGCTTAATAACTCATAGTGCAAAAAATGTTTCGTTTGCTTGTCTGGGTCGCTCGCGTCATTTTTTTCTACATTTTGGTTACAAAATGTCTCATCATCATCACCGTAGACAGCAATACATCAGTGGTTTACACTGATGCTTAACTACCACACAACCACGAAGAAAAAAACCCCATATAAGAAGATAGAAGAAAAAAAGGAAAAGGGGAGAGGACCTAACTATTAAAAAATAGCTACGTCTACATTCAAACATCCAACATAAAGTCGCCTACACCTTGCAAACAAACAACCGAGCTGTAAATGAAAGTAAGGCGTCACCAGCAAGACAGCTTCCGTACGGCTTTCACTGCCCCGCGTCATTAAGTGCACTCATTTCACAGATAACTCGGACAACCAACGGCAACATTCACGCCACTGAGCTCGGTTAGCCGCCATCTCACCTAACGTCTCAAGCCACCGACTCTGTGAGTTACGAGGGCTCCAACCCGGGAGAAGAACCCGACCTGCAGTAGCCAACCCCTTCGTGAACGATTTCATTTGTCTACACCAGGTCATCATCTGTCCACCTTGCACCCTGCACCAATCGACCGCAGCGTCGGCAACCAGTGCTCGGTATGGCAGACGATTAGCTGGCATCCTTAGTACATGACCTAACCACTTGAGTATGTGCAAGTGTAAGGACTGAACGAAAGAGCACGTTTGACAATCAGTGCCAAATACCCGCTTCCTAACCTCCTCGTTACTCATTCGTTGGTGCCACCCGATACGAGCGATTGAACGCAGACATCGGTGGTAAAACACCTGAAAACGGTTCACGTCTTCTACCCTGAGTGGCCATGATTCGCTGCTGTATAGTAATACAGCCCTCACTGTTG
Organism: Paragonimus skrjabini miyazakii; assembly: GCA_014338405.1. Classification (NCBI taxonomy): domain Eukaryota; kingdom Metazoa; phylum Platyhelminthes; class Trematoda; order Plagiorchiida; family Troglotrematidae; genus Paragonimus; species Paragonimus skrjabini miyazakii. Next base: position 14,348 of record JTDE01004564.1, on the reverse strand, counting down.
TCTGATATACGCGACCTTTGAGCTTCAGTGAGATACCTTTCTGTCGCCATAAGTGCCTCAGATTAGCAAACACCGCTCTAGCCTTGGAAATACGCGCCTCTATTTCATTCTCTACACCTTCGCCACTGCCGCTGATGCAGCATCCCAGGTAACCAAACCGGTCAACAACCTCCATGACTTCATTATCTAACATTATACCTACGTAATCA